>CM017559.1:11537874-11645277 GCA_007844125.1 Sinonovacula constricta
CACTGTTGAAAAGTTTCAACCAAACACTGTTATGTTCAGGAAAGAAATTAAAATCTTGTTGGCCAGGCTTTTAATTGCTGAGTTGGATCACTTCAAATGGATGGAATTAGTTGTTCCTAATCATATTCAAAATCCCATTGCTGATATTATGGCAAGACCAACAACAAGCTATTACTTGCCATTACTTCTGAAAAATGAGACCCGATACGACGACTGTATTCAAATAATGGATTCTTATGAGGAACAGCTGTCATCCCTGTATACAAAAGCTGGAAGAAGTAAGTAACTTACTATTTTATTAGATATCAAAATTAATATTTCATTACTGTTTCTAAAATTAATATTTTAAAGCAGAACTAATCATAATCGGCTCGGTATGTTTTATTGACATTATGTAATTGATATTAAGGTACTTACAGCATATAGCAAGGACCATTATTATATATACTATAGCTTATTCTAGAGGCATACATGTGTGTAAATAGGCAATTTCCTACGTTTCTATTTGGCCTGTGGCACTTAAATGCAACAGTAGTTTAGAGATGGTTTGCCATAAACAGTACCAGGTACTTTAAAATTGTAGCTTTAGATTGATTAAATACATGTACAATTTAAATTCTTCGCTATTTATGGACATTTTTCAAACAGTTGAGTAATTCATGAAATTCAAAATATTACACCAGGTGATGACTTCAACAAGTTGCTGATACCTGTTGGTGGGGACCAGTTGACCAGGGTCCGGCTTGATGGAGCCAAGACATTACGACTCGGGGCTCACACACCACAACAGAGGTTCGACAACCTCCACCCAGTCATTGTTGAAATGTTCCACACACAAATGGATTTTCTTGAGGTATTTGTTTTTATGAATGTTTAAAAGGTTTTGTCGTGTGTAGAGAGCAATTAAAGTTATATACTGGAAATGTTTTGTTTGTCTGTTTATCTGTAGCATTTTATTCTGAGCATATATCGTGTACATTTAGGGATAGTCTTTAAAAACATTTATATGAAGTTATACAGCACCTGAAATTGTGCCCCTGAAATTCTGCAATTGTTGATCTGATAAAATTAGGCTGAGTTAAGCCCTTACATGTTGTTATGCAAAAAAAAGCCCACCTTGAAACTGTGTTAGTGGTGGTTATAAATCACCTTTGGTGATAGCCATAGTTTTGTTCTTCAGAAAACAGTAAAGAAGTTTATGAAAACATCATCTTCCCGGGAACCTGGCACTCTCGGCAACCTCAAAGTACACATTCAAAGAAATAGTGTCAATGGAAATGTCAAAAGCCGCTTTAAAGCCCATCAAGAGTTTATTCTGTTATGTGGGAAAGCTTATGTTATAGAAGCAGCCATGGAGTACTTTGGAATGGACAGCACATCAAGTCCACCTACAGAACATGTGCCTCAACAAAACATCCAGAAAACCCATGTGACAAGAAGGACAGCTGTGTTTGATGAGGCTATGGATGGGTTCCTCGAAACACTCATTGGTCCTCTTAGTGCAGAAGAAGTAAGTCAATTGTCATATTGGTACTGAGATGTCAAGAAAACATCAAGAGAATAGTGTTGATTATTTTCAGTGATGTCCAAATCCTTTTTAATTTACTATTTCTGTAGCAGACACTGTTTCACTCAATATGTGTGATTAACATAAAGAATGAGAACAAAAAACTAGTCTTTTAATACCCACAACAGAGTGGTTAGTGCTATATAGGAGTCACTTGGTCTGCTTATTTGTCTGTCCATTACTTTAGCTTTTCCTGACATGAATTTTACATTGGATGAGAGATTCGGAAATAAGTTTGATTAAGTGTTCACATTGATGTGATTGTGTGTCACATTCAATTACTGGATAGCATACAAATATACTCCAATATACTGCCTTTATTGTGGATTATCCTGTTTAATATGTCACATTCTTTTAAGTATTACCCAATTGATTTCTATTAAATGAATTTGTTACAGGTGAAAAGTCCTTCTGCGGTTGATGTTGTGATTGCTGGTCAGCAAGTTAGAGTTCCTGTATGTGATGGAAATGTCAGTGTGCAGATTCAACAGGGCTCAACGAATGTACATGTGAAGTTCCCGTTGAAAACCTTGAAAAAACAGGACTTAAAAGTAAAAAATGTCAGAAAAGATGACTGTTGATGTCCAACTGAAGAAAACAGATGAGCTTCAAAACTACATTTTCAACTACTTGCAGTACTATCTGATCCTCTTAAATTTCAAAGATGCAATTTGTGAAGGGGACATCTTTAGAGTAAACAACGTTCTTAAAATGATGATCCCTTTCTTCTATAGGCATTCTAATTTGTCAAAGTACATGACTGAATGCATTGACTACATCCTCAAGACGGAGATATTGCTTCCAGCCAGGTACGGACTAAAAGTCAGGGTTGCATCCTTTGTTAATCCTAAAGGGAAGACCGGAAAAAACAAAAGTGCCGACCTACAAAAAGAAAACCAAGTGAAAGTATTAAAAGAAGCAATAAAAAATCTTGGTGCAAACAAAACCGAAGAACTCATTGTCCGTGTTTCAAAAGCAGGGCAAGTAGTAGACAGAATAGTGGAACAGATTGATGTTGAACTTGGACTTAAAAATGTCAAAACAACCCATAAGTCAAGATCCGAAAAAGATGACCTGCAAGAAATTCTCGCCCGGCTTAGGGAGCTGCGACCATTTTCCCAGAAACCAGGACGTTTGGTCAGAGGTTATGAGGGGATTCAAAGCAGTGTTTTCTGTGAACTCCAACCAGTAAGCCTTCAGCTGCAAAACTCAATCATGAACACAGCACACAGGTTGAAACGTGGTGTGATAACTGTTGACCAAGATGAAGAAGAGAACTTCTTGGAAAACGTTCATCATGAAGAAGTTGTGGAAACATAGACATACTTTATATAAGCAGCCATTGACCTAATTAGGCTATCACACACTATATGCCTCTCTCTCTGTCCATTATTTATCATTTTATTTGTGTGTACTGTAGTAATTAAAGTAGTTTTTGTATTAAGAGCTTTCTTACTATTATATGCAATGTTCGGGTATACTTATGCACTTAAATAGCTTATAGACAAAAAATTAAGTGTTAAGATTGTATTGTAAAATAATCATGTGTGGGGAAATCACCTCAACGGTCAATTTCAGGATAGATATAAACCCTTATGGTAAAATACATAATTTGAGCAACTGAACAATAATGAAATTTTAATACTTGTAGAAAATATTGTATCATGTTCGATATGTACTATTCAATTTTTTATAATCTGATGGCTAATATTCTGCCCGTCACGAAAACTTAATGTTGGCATTGCTTATGTTCACAAGGGCATAATTATTTCAATTTCTTAAGGCCAATGTCACATTTGCCAGAGTTTTGTTACCTTTTTGCTGTTATGACATAGCATCTGAGGGCGACAAAAGTGTTAAACTGAACACCTATCTAGTTCTATGTACATTAGCCTAAATAATGGGCAATTTCTTTTCTAGGCTTTTTTCATTCTGATCTGGTAATGTTTATTTTACAATTTGTTATTTAATAACAATGAAACTTGTTAAATGCATGTCCGCCTGTTTAATGGGATAATCTGACCTCTAAAATTTAACACTCGTAGAACTTTTTTTAAAGTTCATCTATTTAAAAATACCATTGGCTACGTTCTTATTGTTAATATTTAGTAAATTCCCCTTTGAAATGCCAATAAAAATTTATGCCCTTTTGAAATGATTGCTTGTTTGTATGATTGAAGAAAAGTTTGAGAGGTGTTTATATGTCAAAAGTAAAGTTAATGTCTATTTAAAAAAAGGTTTGGTTGTGGTAATATTACTAACTATTTTAAGGAAAGCTTAGTGGATTGTGGCTTTTACTTTTACACTAAAAATATTAGCGCATTCTTTGTATAGGAAAAGAGATTGACCTTTAACAATTTTCACTTAGTCAATCGCGTACACCAAACAAACAATAATGTAGGGCTAAAGGAAACATTTTCTTTCATGCTCAGCAAAAGAAATTGCAGTTCTTTGCCAATTTATTGAACTTATAAGTTTTGTCTAGAACCTCAAGTAACAATCTGTATAGAGCAGATTTAAAGCAGGTTTAGTGCATACTTCATGAGGTATAGAAAATATTATGTACAGATACACACATCTTAAAGAAAAAGAAGACACAATGTTGCAATACACTTAAAAACCTTTATTTAGCCGATGTCATGTAAACAAACCTGGCATATAAATTTATAGAATATGGAACAGGCTTTATCGTGATAGTTTAACAGTAAACAAGTTAAACAAAACTCATGTTCTTATTACATAATGTCACTAAGGTTTCAGGTATGCATGATTCTTAACAGCATTTTAATAAAGCTTATCTTAGTAACTTTGTTCAGTTAATGGTATATAAAATACAAAATAAGCAGTATTGCTGCGGAATATTTGTTGCTTTACTTTCCATCAATATTCTTAATATTGACCTATAAATAACTTTTCTTTTTTCACAATGTTTTTTTCAAAGTTTTCCAGGAACTGTAAACAAATTTAGTTATCCATCTTACTTCTTTATTTGGTTGTCCAATCTTTAATACACAAATTATTCACATTGAACATCTTCACCTAAAAGTATTTCAAAAACACATTAGACGGGTATTATTTAATAAAATATGACAACCTCCGAAGAATGTTTATCTTAAAAACCAACACAAACATGGACTTCAACTAGTTAAATGAAATATATTCAGATTAAAGTAAACTATAACATAGACACATCTATTTTGGCAGGTCACTTCTTCAAATATATTCTGATAGAAGTTCTCAACTACTGCCTTGGTCAAATACAAGACAAGAATAACACACGGAAATAATTTTGACAAAAAGTAAAATGTTTATTGTATTAATGCTCAAGAAACATTTTTGAACAATTACAACAACACTCTGACCCATCTTCTCTAGACAGCGGTTGGCCAAATCCAAAATAATTTAAAAGTTCAACTCTTAGACAGGTAGTGTCATTCTTACAAAACTGAACAACATTTTTATCAAGTCCTTTACGTGAGCTAGAAATGTCTGTACTATTATAGTACAACAAAGCTTGGGCTTTTTGACCAGCTCGACCAGCACGTCCTATTTCTTGAAAATACTGCTCTAGGGTTGTAGGTGGTCCTTGCGTGAATTATTGTAGTGATAGATGGAGAATTCAATCCCATTCCAAGGGCTACAGTGGCCAACACAAGACGGATTTAGGATCAGTTTTTCCAAGTTCCTTAATAATATGAGTCTTCATTTCATGAGTATAGCAGGGCTAGAATTACATTTTTTTAGGGCAAGGCAAGTGTTGCCTTGGACAGGGCTAATATTTTTTGGGCACTAAGGCAAGTTGCAGGGGCACCAAGGCAAGTATTTCCCTCTGAAAAGGGGCACCAAGGCTACTTCAGTTTTTTCATCGAGTTTTAATGTAATTTCATGTCCTCTTCATTTATGATGCACTTTCTTGCTGAAGCTCTGCTCTAGTCATGCAAGTAAAAGAAGCCTTGAAGGCAGGAATGGAATCAAAAGGACTGTTTTCATTTTCTAGTCAACTGTCGCGGTTAACATGGTTAGTTAAACTTTCAGCAGTACAACTTGCCTTTATAAAAAAAACTAATACACCAACTTATCAGTTTTTGCTTCTACCTGTAACCTGTGGAGAGTGTGCTGATTGAATCATTGAAAAAGTCCAGAGATGGAGTGGTGATTACTCTGTCTTTTCGTGGCATTTCTTCAAAAAAATTAAAAAAAAAATGCTGGCGTCGAAGGTTCTTTTGACAGAAATGCCGGGGATTACCGATGATCATCTGTTTATTAATCGGTACATATCGGAAGGCAGTTACAATCATAAAATTTACCCCCCGTCATTACACTGCGATTGTAAGTGTTGACGTGGGAGTGGACACGTTAGAAACAATAGCCGGTAATTCGTTGGCGGGTAAATGAACGTAAGAAGCAGGATTATTAGGGGATTCGCTTTTGTACCTCGTTTCTCGTAATACTTACGTAGTGGGAATTGCGTCCTTCTCTACACATGGCCAGTGACAAGGTGAATTTGCGCGGCAGTGTCGGTTTTCGTCACTTGCTTTATCATTCGTACTTACTCGACAACCTCCGGCAAGCTTCGGAAGATAGTTCGTCAATATTGCGGCGACATTGTCACATAGTTATATTCGAGTCAATTTCGTAGACGAGGTGATCCGAGTGTTGCTTTATATTACTAGACAACGGCGAAAAAAGTCAACAATAGGAACTTGTGTTCGTTGTTTACATGTAATTTTATTTCATAATAAATGAGGGCACTAGTGCAAAGCGGGAGGGCATCCACGGCAACAATGTTGCCGTGGATATTGGCATTATTCTGAGGGCATTACGGCAAGTAAGGAGGGGCAACCACGGCACGTGCCGTGATTGCCGTGGTGTAATTCGAACCCTGGTATAGTCTTTGTGGTACTGACAGAATATTCTATTTCTGGAACTGGGTCCCCTACATATTGCTTTGATCCTAATTCATGAGCTAAATATTGATAATAATAGCCTAGAGCTTCTAAACTCTCCACATAGACAATTGTTACTGGAAATTCACACAATTTTTCTGACAGTTGATCGGATAATGGTTTTATAAGATTGTCATACTTGTCATATTTTCTAATATTGGGTGGACTTGGTAACTTTTCCAAATAAATGTTTGGTCTATCTGGATTAACAATTACTGTAGCATAGTCTTTATACAATAGAGTCTCTCCAATATCTGAAAGACGGGTAGGTGTCGCTGTTGCTGTCAATGATAGGTGTGCACAATCTGGCAGTAAACAAGTCACCTGTCCAAGTCTCTTAAAAGCCGTTCGAAATTCAGCACCCCTGAAAAAGAACACATTTTACTAAGAATTTTTTATAAATAGTCAAAAAAGAATAACATCCAGGTATTGTCAATTAACCCTCACCAAAGATGCCACCATGGCTAGTATATCAAAGGACATTTTTTCGTGATAAATTATCTCATTTTAAAAGGAACACACAAATGGAAGAGAAAATCTGCAAGAATTAATGTCAACTTGAATTATTTTATAATAATAATTTTAATGCAAAAAAAGGACAGTGATATACCATTCAGATATCATGTGCACCTCATCTACGACAACTGCACAGAGCTGGTTTCTGAAGGATTTGGTCTTACAAACATCAATCATTCGTTTCGTAAGAAGAGACTCTGGATGGCAGTAGACTAAGCAGAAGTGGCCAGAGCTAATGTCATCAAGTGATACAGACATTTTTAACAATGATGGTTCATCACTATCTTGAAATTCATCGCTCTCGTTATCACTGCTCTGTTCATTCTCGTATGCGTGTCCACTTCTTCCTTCAAAGTCAACGCAACAAGCATTTATTCCATTTGCGCACAAATGCTGGACTTGATCCATCATAATAGAATTCAATGGGGTTACAACGACGGTTATTCCTGGTTTGGGCAAATTATTTTTCTTCTGAAATATGAATGGCAACAACTGAAATATAACACTTTTTCCAAAACCCGTCGGTAAAACACAGATGCAGTCTTTCAAATCATACACGTGATGTAAAGTCTTCAATTGTTCAGCTTTCAGAGTGTGTTTTAAATTTAATTTTTCACAGCAAAAGACACACATTCTTCGAAGGTCGCCATATTATAAACAAACGCGCGTATGTAGCCGAATTACAACCGACCGTATCACTGAATTTATAAATAGATGGTTTGTATCACTACTATGGTTTACGAGGTTATTATCCGAAAGTTACGGAAATGGCCGAGTTGTTACGATTGTTTCTTCTACCAACTACCGCTTGCGATAGGCCTATCTTCCGTAATTTCTAAAGAACAACATCGCGAATGACTATTGAGCCACTTGGCACGGCAAGGGAGGTTACTCTAAACGCATGCAAATTATAGCCGAAAATATGCGATTTTAAATTCTCAATTCAGCGCGAAATATGAAAGTTTAAACTAGACATTGGCAGCAAGTGTAGATTTGTCTGGTGAGTATTATTTTACTTATTATTTTTTATAAATAAACTATAAATATTTATAAATAATCTTAACGCGTGCGTATTTTCCAGCATTAATTTATATAACGATTCAATAGTTTATTTTATCTATGTGATCAGTTGATGCCATATAAAATCATTCATCAGCATTTACTATCAATTATCATTACGGATTATTCAATTAGCCAACATGGGTATGTTAAAATTCCTTCTGATCAAAAGATCTAAGCTATGCTCAGCTTTTCATTGTTTTGTGTTTAAATACATTGGTGTCTATTTTAGGGCTGCACAGTTTGCTAATAATATGAGGTATATCATTGTTCTGAGGAAAATAAATGTTTTTTCAAACAATGCACTTTTTCTTTTTCAGATGTTAAGACGATCATTTTGAGGAAACCAAGAATATGTCTGTTACTTGCCATTGTACTGTATGCAGGCTTGGTCTACACCTTTTTATGTCTGTATCATAATTTTGATGCATATTGGTTTTATCATCTAGATCTGTATCTTGATATATTTTTAACATTTGCAAAGTGTATTAATAATTAAACGGTATCACAAATCAAAACAAAAAAACATAACATCATAAATTAAATATTTAGGTTTTTGATGTATCTTATGTAATCAGTTGTTACATTACTATTTTAAGGCATTATATTTATGTTTATTAAGGTGATATGTAAATAAAAATCCTTTGAAGATTACTTTGGTAACTATGTGAATTTTTGTGTTTAATTTGATTATGTTATACAGCTTTTGATTGAAGAGGAGGAATTTGACTAAGATACAACCCAGCAGTATGTTGAACTAGTATGCCACTGTTATGTTCATGATAATTATGAATAGGTACATGGCCATTTCTTGTTAGTTTTGTGCTATTGCCAATGAATTTGTTCCATATACACGTTATACATCATTTGCATAGAATAAAGCCAATTGTCATTATTTGATGAAATTCTAAATTTATATTACAGATTTATTAAGATTTTCAGACCTACCGGTAACTGTTTTAAGATTCTCAGACAATGAAAATAAACATGAAAAAAATGGTTTTACATTATGTGTTTAAGGTACAACCATATGTCGAAGGAAAGGTACCAATTGACCAGCAAATGTCCCAGACAAGGTATCTTTAACCTTACTAAATAAAGTGTGAGCAAATGCTCTACCACTCTGAACCAAACAGTTTGATACACAATTTTAATTTATTGCACCTAGCTGTAAACCCCATAGGCAACTTAGTAACTCTTTATTGACTGACTTTTGAATAATCATCTACTGGCGTTAATTGATAAATACTAGACACATTGACCAAGTTTAAGTCTTGCAGCATGAATTGAATGATGCACACTACTCACTGTCATTGGAGGAAGGTTTGAGAAATGGGCCTTAGTAAACCACCAGTACAAAATATAAGTGGCCAATGCAAGATAACATTATGATCATTTTATAGCTCAGACCCTCAGGGCAGATTACTACCCACAGGTTAGGTTATAGGCCCTCATGACAAATAACAGGTACTCAGTCAATATTTTACTTTTTATGGTTGAACTATAGTCCAGCAGGCCTTTTTTCTCATATGGTCAGATTATATATATACTCTTCTAAGCCATATTAGTCATCTTAGCCCATATTTTATTCACCACAAGCCAGGTTGTAGCCCTTTAGGCCATATAAAACCCGTCAGGCTATATGTTACATGTATATTCACCTCATTACAGATTATACTCCATAGCCCTGCATGTCAGACAATTATCCCTCTTAAGTCATCACATCACACATGAAACCATGTTTAACAAACCCACCCAACCCTCAGGCCATATAATTATCCCATTGTGCCATACTATACACCCCTCAGACCATACTATACACCATCCTGAGAGCTTATACACCTCTCAGACCATACTGTACTCCCATCAGATCATACTGCATCCCCCCCACACACACATACTATACCCCCCACCCCTCAGACCATACTCAACACCCCCAAAAATCATACTATACACCCCAGACCATATAAACACACCCCTCAGACCATACTATACTCCCCTCAGACCATAGTGTGCACACCTCCTCAAATCATATAATACACCTCTTAGACCATACTATACACACACACCCCTCTCATTCAATACACACCTCGGATCTTACAATACACCCCTCATACCGTACTATATACCCATGAGACTATACGATACACCCACTCAGACCATATTATACATGCCCCAGACCATATTTAACACACCCCTCAGACCATACTATACTCCCCTCAGACCATAGTGTACACACACCCTCAGATCATATACACCCCTCAGAATATAACAATACTCCCTTCACACATACTACATATCCCTCAGTCCATACTATGCACCTCTCAGACCATACTATATTTCCCTCAGACCATACTATCCCCCCCCCCCCCCCCCCCCCCCCCCCCCGGATCATATAAATCACTCCTCAGATCATACTGTACACCCCTCAGACCATATTATGCACCTCCCTCAGACCACACTTTACACAAACACCCCTCTCAGACCATACTATACACACCCCTCAGGCCATACTGTACACACCCGTCAGAGATCATATAATACACCCATCAGACCATACTACATACCCCCTCAGACCATACTCTACAGCCCCTCAGACCATATTATACCCCAGACCATATACTCCCCTCAGACCATACTATACCCCTCCCCCCTCAGAACATCCTATACCCCCTTCCTCTCAGACCATACTATATGCCCATCCGATTATATTGTATACCCCTCAGACCATATTATTCCCCTTACAGACTTTGTCATAGATCTTCAAGCTAGTTATTTTACCAACTAAGTCATGATTTTAACCCTCAGGCCAATGTATACTCATCTCAGACAGTAATACCCTCTCATTGTCATTGCCATTGTATTCTCATTGCAGCCAAGACTATACACAAATAAGTTAGTATTGTACCCCCTCAGGTCAAATTACATACTATTAGGCAAGTTGATACCATATTACTCCAAAGAATATCCACTCAGGCTATATTGTACCCTCTCAGTCCATACTGTATCCAAATTAGGCAAGAATATACCCCCTCAGGCCAAAGTTTCCTCAAGTTTCGTGCAAGCTTATACCCTCTCAGCCGAACATATACCCAACCCAGGCAACATTTTACCCTTTCAGACCAACCTGTACCCAAATCATGATGATGCCCTCTCAGACCATCTCATTCCCAAATCAGGCAAAATAATACCCTCCATAGTAGGCCATAGTATGCTTATTGCAGGCAATACTTTACCCAAATCATCCTAGATAACACCCTCTTAGGCCATCCTATACCCATCTTGGACAGAAGTATACACTCTCAGGCCATAGTACATTTATACTCATCGCAGGCAAGTAGATGCCAGCTTGATGGACTTAAAGATAATGATGCCGCTTTCTGCACTGCTTTTACAAAAAAAAAATCTGTATTCAGATCTCATACTAGGTCTACCAGTTTATTTTTCTGCTGCTCTCATAATCAGTTTCATGCTCAAGATAAAAAAGTGTTAGGAGCAAATCTTCATACCCACAAAGTAACCAGCTTCTCTACCTAAGCTTTTCCTGCCCTACTATACACCCTGATGTCATATCTTCTCAAGCTAGATTATACCCTTTCAGGCAACATAAGGGTTCTCCCATTTTTACATCCTAGACCATATATGTATTATATTATAATATATTGTTTAAGGGCTATATTACACTACATTGTAACCCCATGGTCATCCAATTGTCCAGGCCATACATGTATTATTATGTCTTAAGACCATATTATACTGCCCTAAGACCATGCTCTAAAACCATAGTATACTACTCGTAGACAATATGCCTCTTCATGCAAGAATATACCATACCAGGACTGAAACATACTATCCTAAGCTTTACCCATCAGGCAACATTTTACTGTCCAGACCATACATGTATACCATATTATACCACTCTAAGCTATATTATGGCTCCTCAGACAGTAATATGCTTGTCCAGACCAAACATGCAGACCACATACTGCTCTAAGCTATATTAAAAATCCTCAGACAATAATATACTGTCCAGACCATTTATGTATACCATATTATTCTGCACTAAGCTATATTATACCCCCTCAGGCAATAATATACTGTCCAGACCATACATGCATACCATATTATACTGCTCTAATCTATATTATACCCCCCTAGACAATTATATTCTTGTCTAGACCATACATGTATACCATATTTTACTGCTCTAAGCTATATTATACCCCTCAGACAATAATATATTGTTCAGACCATACATGTATACCATACCATATTGCTCGAAGCTATATTATACCCCCTCAGACAATAATATATTGTTCAGACCATACATATATACCATATTAAACTGCTCTTAGCTATATTTTACCCCACAGACAATAATATGCTGTCCAGACAGTACATGTAAACCATATTTTACTGCCCTAAGCTACATAATACCATCTCAGGCAATATCATTTTGTCCAGGCTATACAGCTTTGCCATATTATACTGCCCTAAGCTTTATAATACCACCTTTGACACTATTATTCTGTCCAGGCTATACATCTGTGCCAGATATGACTGTCCTTAGACCATATTATTCTTTGCACCAGGCCAATATCATTCTGCCATTAGCCTTTTATAACCCCTTAAACATGTTTAAATTTTATAACTTATTACATTATATAGCAGCTTAAAGGGTTGATCTGCCATCAATACCAAGTCTTCATACTACCTTACTGACTTAACTGAGTATACTAGACAAATAAGCCCAGCAATAATAAGAAATGTCAGTAAATTTATATCAATACCTTAATCTAAATATTTTACATTGAAACTTTTAATAAAACTTTTGTGTATTTTTCAATAGTATTGCCATGTAGAAATAATTATTTTCACAAGTTATTATTTTGTTGTTTGACATTATTGAATTGAATGAAAACTAATTCCCGCTGGTAGGTAAGCTGATATAGCTAGAGCCATTTTTGCATTAGGCACTTGGTAAAATAATATTAAATGCTGTAAAAATTCAATTTTTGTTTGAATTATTAAGTGAGAGTGAATGAAGTCATGATCAGTTATGTTATTATCTGGCATTTTAAACTAATATTGGCATTTCCGATGGGTTTGATATAACACCAGAGGGTACATCAGGTACCCAGTCTCAGAAAGGCTACAGATGTATAATGATAAGTGCCATTGTCACGTGAATTATACGGAAATATATCTAAGTTGTAATATTAATGTAATGGTTTGAATTTGGAAAAAGTTTTATGTCTGGCCTAAGGCAAGCTGTGTTCTTGCAGTAGGATGGTGTGGGCGGTGGTACTTCTTAAGATTACCCATAATAAAAGGTAAATTTTTATATGAATTAATTATCTAATATTTGGTCACAAATCATTGAAGTGAAGACAATTATATTTGTGCAATGTATTACACAATATAAAATATATACAGTGACTGTTATCTTAAAGAATAAACCGTCACTCTAAAAAATATGTGTTGTTTTATCATGCAAAATGGCATCAATCAAACCCTATCACATACCCTGACAATGAATCAGTCAGAGGTAGAATAACCATTACTTGCACATCATAAGCAAACAGACTTCACAATTGATAACATTTTCTCGCTGCGGTTAGTCTTGTTCCTATGAATGTTAAAAGTGCTAAATTTCTAAAGTTCTACAATCAAGCTCTCTTTTTATTATGCAAACACTATATCTTGTCTATGTATGTATGTATTTCAGACTTATCCCTCACACTCTCAAGAAGCAACAAAATAATATATTCTTCCGATTCTGATGTTCTTTACAGTTTAATATAATTTGTTCTTTTTCAGAATCCCTGCAACAGCCAGCATTTGAAGAATAAGTTTACAGGACCTAAAGTATTAACTATTTATCATTTTGTGTAATTATAAATTGAGTATTATGAACAATGTGAATATAAATATATGTTGTTATAGATTAGGTTAATTCATTTGTCAATAAAGTTTTTTTTTTTTTTTTTGTTACATCGCACAGACACAATAATTCATGTTGGCAACGTCAAGTTCATTATTGGTGGAGGAAGACCCCAGACTTATGTCTGGGTATATCCCCCGGCGCACCACCGGTTAGCTGGAAAACCTCACCATGTGAAAGTTCTCGCCCCGACCAGGACTTGAACCCACAAGGTGAGTGGCTGCGGAGTTTCATGTCAGCAATTCGCTCGGCGACTGGTGCCCTCACAATAAAGTTTGTGTTGATGACAATAATTAATATAACTAACTAGTAGGGTTTTTTTATAGATTTTTTTTTTATCAAGTTTTCTTTTTTCTGATTTTATTACTGATACAACAAGGTGCTTTTTCATCAAAATTCCTAGGACATGTTTTTGTTTATAAGTCTGTTTAATTATCTTATGTGCATTTAAATAAACCTCAAAGGACATGAGTAAGCCTTATTACCCTATAGAAATTTAGGAGTTGTGTACCTGTCCTAGGACTGATTATAAATTTATGGTCCTAAGACTCACTGAAATGGCCAACAGAAATTATTTTGCTTTGGTAATATATGTCATTGTACATTTGAATCACATCTTTGTTTAAATGAAAATTTAATTTAATTGTTGTGTGTTATAACTAAAAAACTCAATAAAATATATATATGTACCTAAAACATTGTTTTGTTTCTTAAATGGATATTTAACCCAGACTTAGGCCTAGATTAATTCAATAACTTCTTTTACATTTCGCTATACCATACTATTTAACAGCATTCCTCTTTATTAAGTCTTTATATTTAACTATCTCCCTTAATTGAAATAAACTTTTTAAAAATGCTTATTCTACACTTTTTCTCAAAATCTTTTCCAATAGCTTGTTCTCAGAATCTTAAAATTTACTGACTGATCCAATATATACTCCTTAGCTTGTTTCCCTTCCTAACTTTCTCATCAAGTGAAATCTACATTAATCTTGGAAGTATATTTATTTAGGGACTGCACATATTTCAAGGAAATAAAAAGTTTTTATAGTTAATTTATCTTGGAAAATTAATGTCATAAAACAAAGTGAATAAACAAAAATCAAATATTTTAATACAAATTATATAAAAATCAAATCAATTAGGTAAATACATTCTGGCTAATTTACATTTAAGCCTTATGAATTTTTAAATTTAACACTTCAAAGCAATAAATATCCTTTGAAATGCATTGAGATACAAATAAAGTTCTTAAAGGCTCCATTCTATTTAAAAAAAAAAAGCCTTTGGTGAATTTGCTACAAATGAAAAAAAAAAAGGTTATTTGAGTCTCCCCGCATGGCTAGAACCACTCATGGTTATAGAGAGAGCAAAATTATACATATTTATGTATTTCAAGATTAGTTGCAGCATATCAGTTCAAAGTTTTAAGAATTCTTGCACAAGGACTAACATCTCTTGTGTGGTTCAAACCAGGCACCTTGTGATTCTCAAGCAATACACCAAGGATGGTCATGCTATTTCAAGATTAAAAACAAATTGATGTAATGATGAGACAAAATTTATTCTTAATAGCAAATACAATAGGTTATGTTACAAGAGGTATTTCACCTATTTAAACTATGTTATTTATGTTAACAAAATAATTAAATTACATTAATAAAACATTGAACATGTTTCCAAATAAACTTAAAAGCAAATGCATCTTTTGCAAATTTTAATAACAATCTAAAAACTATTGACTTTATTGTTTTAATGGTATATAATCATATATATTATTATTATATAATGTAAATTAATCAAATGTCATTTTTAATAATACCTTTTTCAGAGATGTCATTTAAAATATTTTATATATTTTCATTTTATCAAACAAAAAAAAGCAGACTAAACACGCAAAATTGTGCCGTAATACACAGAAATAATAGTTATTCAAATTATACAACATAAAAGTTCGTAATGTATTTGGCCGAAAACCTTCTCCCGCGTTTTTTTACTTATGGGACTCCTTTTTAAAAGAGACGACGTCATTCGGAACGTTTAGTTTTGTTCCTTGCACTCTTTTGCATCATTTGGATTGTTCGGCGATTTCCCCTATTTCTTTGCATGCCAAGTGGCTAAATAGTCACTCGCAACCACAACCAGAGCCTTCTTTTCCTCGGAGAGTGCTCGCGCAGCTTCACCGCTGCCTGCTGGCGCAGCAGCTACCGCTTCACTGCTTCCAGGCGGTTTCGCTGCCGGCGGGTCCACCTGTGGCGGCCCTGCGATTTTGCCGTCAAGAAAGCTGCCATGTACCTGAGGCTGCACCGCAGGAGAGTTAACCCCGCCGACTACACCGATTGGGAGGTCGGCTGGAGATCGTGAAAGATGTTCCAAACTATCACCGATATCACAACAGGCCCGACATGTCTTTAACAGCCCATAGACAACAGGGATGGAAGTTGGAAGAAATGCCTGCGGTCTGTCACCTACACTATTTGATGGTTCAACATCCGGCAGGCCGAGTTTGTCACCACGCCCGGCAAAATAACCTATGTCACCCCGGTCTTTGGTCCTTGCGTCAGCTCCACGACCACCTCGCACAGACCAATTCCGGCCTTTCACTCAACGTCGATCCGAAGACAGGGATGGTTGTGCCAAAGGTGGCTTTGTCCGGGTTTCCAAAGGGCTGCAGGATCTTCTAGGGTTTGTAAAGTACCGTGAGACGTTTACTTCGGCGAAAGATGACCTAGGTGATCGCCCTATGGAATTGTGCCCCATTAAGTAGCTATTTGTCCACCTGGACGAACTCAACACCACCAAGAACGCCTTGAACGGGGCTCCCAGTAGTCTGCTCGCTGTGGCCGCGGTCGGCAACCTGCCATAAGGAGATATCATAACATCTGTATTTTCTAAACCCGAGTTTAAACTCCTGAGACATGGGACGATCTCTGAGTTAACACTCTCTGTTAGAGATGAACGCGGAAACAGAATAGACAACCACGGGCTACCAGTGAGCGTTGTTCTTGAGGTGAAATAAGTATCTTTGGTTCACACTTTGGGGGGGGGGGGGGGGGCGGCGCCCAGTGTGGACTACGCCACCCGGGCTTACGTCGATGCAGTTGCTTCGCGACAGAGTGCGCCTGATCTGTCCTACTTCATAAAAAAGGATCAGGACGGCGATGTAAACCTAATGGGGGTCGGATCATGAACCTCGGCTACATCGAATTACTTACGGATGCGGCTTCGGCGAGAGTGGTCGAGCAAGGGTGGAGGATCTTAAGGAGTGAAGTCATCCTGAAAAACGGCAAATCCGCCATGGAAGGGTCCCTTAACCTTAATAACAACCGGATAGTAAGAGTGAACAACCCTGTCCGCGACAAGGACGCTGCCAACGAGCAATACGTTGACGGGTTAATTCCCAATCTGATCCCCTACATAAAAAAGGGTGATAAAAATGATGTGGCCCTTGAAGGCAACCTTGATCTAAATAATCACCAGATAGTGAACCTGAATCCCCCCTATTAATTCGAACGATGCTGGGAACAAGCTGTACGTTAACAGGCAAATTCGCAATCACATAATTACCATTATGGCACAAGGGCGCTGGGACCGGGTCCTTCGCAGATATGAATGGTCGTTCGGGGCAAGCTTGGGCGGGGGTCTCAATCATGTGGGCTACGTTTTGATGAAAAAAGGAAATATACTTGCTATGTCTTTGTCTGCAGAGGGACGTGGCGGGACATCGGGGGAGGGAATCGCTGCGGTTTTTGTAGTTAATAGGGGTTTTCCAGACATAGCTGTATTAAAAAAGGAGCCAGGTCAATACACCGCTGAAAAAAACTTTCCAACCACCACTAGAAGTTAATAAAGGTGATGTTATAAACTTTGCGACGCCGGAAGATTCGGCTCATGGTTCAGGAGTGGCTGCGCTGCTAATTGAACTAGAGATGTGAGGTGTAAAACATTGAACAAGACATGAAGGACGGAGTGGTTCCAACGGCCCCGCCAATTTATCCTGCTCCAGAAATTATTCTAGTGGTCTACATGATGTATCGGCTCGAGCGGTTGAGCAGTCTAACGAAACTGCAAAACAGCATTATCTCCGAGAAAAAAAGGCAAGCCGAGGGCTGATTCCTACTAGGCTTGGGGTGCTGGGCTTACTGTCACTTCATATTCTTCTTTTTCTGGGATGTCAACAATATATAGATGATCGAATTCCTCCTCAAGCTCATCTTCTTCTTCTTCCTCATCTTCTTCTTCCTCATCTTCTTCATCATCATCTTCAACACCTGAGTCATCATCTCCATCATCATCATCATCATCATTATCACCATCCCATCCTAGTTTGAAAGAATCGATGAAACGATCAAAATCATCTTCATCCAACATATCATGTTTACTCTGGTTTGAGATCGCTTGTACTCGGTGGGTATTCGTTATGTATACCCAATCTCTAAATGGATGGTTGTCTTTAGCGCCCCCCAGGCGCGTTTCTGCCATTACGCACTTTACGCACGTGCATAACCTCCGTTCGAAATTTCAAAAATCTAAAAGTACCAAAAAGCACTAAGAAAGTCGATGCCTAACCCGGGTTAGGAATGATATATTTTATTTCCGTAGTTTCGATGTTATAAAATCTAATTAGATCTTCCACACCAATCAAGTTGAAAACGTTTAAAATGATTAAACTTATACACGTCAGGATGTTAGTCGTTCATATTTTGCGTTAAGTTCTTCGCATGTGCGCATTTTACCTGTTATTTATTAAAAAAGAACCGAATATATTCAAAAGTATTACTACAAAGGTTATTTCCCTTGTAATTGTGCGTAATTTCAAAAACGGCCCAGATACGCGCCTGGCGCCCCTTTCTGAGCCGGCGAGGGTGGTGGGCCGTCCCTAGAGCAGCAAGGGTGGGGGCGCTGGGGGTGGGGGAGGGGGAGACCGGACTTTTTTTTGTTGGTTGGTTTAAGGGGTTAAAAAATGCGGCGAGGGGCATGTGCCCTGTGGGGGGCTTTTGGTTGGTTTTGGGCGCTAAAAGATGCGGCAAAAAAGTATGGTACCCCCCCCCCCCCCTCCTCCGCTTCCCCCCCCCACCCCCCACCCTCGCTGCTTATGTATAGTTTTTGCCTCAAAAGACTTAGTTATATTTGCGAGCTATTGAAATGAAAACATTGTTTTCACTGTGCAGTGCCTTTTCGATAAAATATATTACCGTTGATATCGCGTCCGTTGATCGTTCTTCGTACGGAAACACGGCGCTAATTCTTGTCCTATTTTATATAAACCATTTGCTTGTGGATTTAATTGAACAATACGTGTTGTGCCGATACAACAATGTACAGTTTAGAGGAAAGCAAAGCTAATTTGAAATACTAAATATGTTTTGTTTGGCATGAATTCCCGTAAACTACCTTTGGGAATATGTTTAATAATATATTCTGATAGCTCTATATCGTCTGCAAAGATTGCGTCGAATCGGTATTAGGCAAGTTTTAGTTGTAATTGTAATAATTTGTCTTTTGTGCTACATTGCTTATTTTGCGAAATAATGCAAAGCAAATCTCGAACATCCGACAGAAATCTTAATTAATTCCGTCAATATTTATGTTTATTTATTAATCATAAGATCTCTTAATACTTAATGAAAGTTTGAAAAAATAGGCTAATTCAGCATTTTTTTTCTTAATATGCAAACTCGATCATAGAAAAACATAGCTAAGAAATGTAATCAAGCTGCATTTTATGGTCTAACTTTAAGGGAAATATGTTTTTTCCTGTCAGCGCATATTTTTGTGAAGCATATGAATCATTTATTAATGTTAAAATCATTCCCGTAAATTAATTACTGTAAAATATATATTGAAGTTGGAATTTTATCAGAAAATTATCCTATGCTATTATCAATGCATTTACGAAATTTATCTGTTCAAACCAAATATACATTCTTTCAAAATGTGGAAAATTTACAAGAGATGATTTATCCGCATTGGAAACATTACGGAAGGGTGATTATTTGCTTTTGCTTAAATGAACAGGAACAATTGTGTTATCGAAAGATTTTGTCCCTACTCCGTTTTCAGAAATAACACAGGGTTGCATCAAGTTGCAAAAAAGAGAAAAGGGAAGAGATATTGCTAAGTTGGGAGTAATTTTATAATTTAGCGATCTGCAGCTATAAGAAGCACCATGTGTAACAAGAGTACTTAAAGGTGGTATCCGACAGTTTGGACCAAAACTATTTTCATTAAATATCATAATAAACCATTGTTACCTGAACAGATCTCGCAAAATGCCAGGCAGATATCTGGGCCGTTTTTTGAAGTAACACAAAGTACGGGAGGGGAGGGGGAGGGGGAGTGGGGGGGGGGGGGGGGTGGTGGCGACAGGGCTACATTGTCTCAGGTGCATTTTAGGGCCTTTTTCGTCGCAAAAAAAAAGTTTAAAAAAAAGCTATTGCCTAAAAATACAACTTTAAGACACAATATAACTGAAACTACGGAAATAAAATACATTATGCCTAACCTTTTAAGTGTTTTGTCAATTTTAGATTTTGCACGTATGTATTTCCTATCTGGGCCATGCTGTCCGTTAGATAGTTATAAACTAAGAAAACTACGTGACCACTTACGTTTTAACTCATTCACGTCATACTCTGTGACGTCGATGTCTATTATTAGCAGGAATCCCAATTGTTCTTATTTGTAGCTTTAAAAAGGGAAATCATCAAAGCCTAGAAGGGAGAATTATTTTTAAATGTAGAAATTATGTACAAATAACCGAAAAAAGAGATAAGATATATATGACATATATTAAATAGAGTCAAACTGTCGGAAACCACCTTTAACAATTTATGCAGTTTTCGTTGGCCCAAAAAATGTTGCTAATTGTTAGTGTTTTTCTAAAATCCAAAAGTATAGTGTACTAGAACACGTTTGTAGTTTGACGATGTGTGGACAATCCATTATAATTTGGTCCAACTTTTAATTTCAACGCCTTGCTTGTTTGATGTGCCGAAACTCCAAACTTCATTTTTATTTTGTTTGTTCTACAATAATTACTGATAGTTATATTTTGTCAGGCCTTAGTGGCAAATCAGTATTGTTTTGTTTGCCATCCCATATAATGAAGGCTTTTACTGGAAATTTTGGTATTTTTATAAGACAAGTTTAAGATGTAACTTCCATAAATGCTCTACATCGAAATTGTGTACATCACGTTCTCGAACACCCAACAGAAAGCTAAATTCAGGCAATATTAATGCATATCTGTTCAGCATAATATCCGTCGATACTGCAATGGTTGTTCGCTGCAAAATTGCGCTAAGACAGCAAGATTGTTTTGTTTTTTTAGTTATAATTATTTTCTTCCCAATATATGCAAACGACGATTGATGGGAAAACGAAGCTACAAATGTAATCTACCTGTATTTTATGTTCCAACTCGAAGGGAAGTATGTGTTTGGATATTTCGGCATATTTTTGGAAGAGTTCGAACCAGTTTCCGACAACAATTTATGTTGCTAAAGGTTTATTTCTTCCCAGTTCACACCTTTCAGAGTCAGTTTAATAAAACCATGAAAAACTATTAAACTTTTGTCAGAACGCATCTCCGACATTTGAGAACAATCCCTCCATCCCCCACCCCAATCTCCCATGCAGAGTTGTCGTTCGTTCCTCTCTCTGTGAATGTATGAGCCGATGGTAGAGAGTGCCCCCACCCCTTCCCCTTTGAACCTCATTCTATACATAGCGTGACGTCACTAGGTTTAAGTCATTTTGACCGTGTGTTGACGCAACGCGGTCCCACCAGCTGAAAACTTTATCTTTAAAAGCGTCTGTTTTGACTAGGGGAAGGAACTCCAGACTAACTGGGAACTAGTCTGGTTCCCAGCGTACTATCCTTCGCAATAACGTAGTGACACGGGAAGGAACTCCAGACTAACTGGGAACCATACATGATGTAAGCGACATTGAAATGACATAATGACATGAGCGGCATTCAGAAAGAGCATTTCGTGGTGTTGTGAAATGCTCAAATTTATCTGCTATATAAAGACGAGAACGGAACTTTAAGCTCCAGTTTGCTAGTGAGAAAGGTAAATGGATAACACATGGTGTCATTTTAAACATAAACAGTGACATGACGTGTGTATCGATTAATTGCCTATTCCTGTAAAGCTTAATCGCGAAAACACATGGAATTGTAAAATAAATAAACGTGTATTTTTTGTTTATATATATATAACATTATTATTATTATTATTATTTTAGGGATAGTAGGAGATGGCAATCAAGCCCTCTCACTGCATGGGTTGATTTGATTTTTGGGTGTTTTTTTTAGGGTCATCACCATTGTTGTTATTTACCAGTAGCAGTTTAATGCCGTGTTAATCAGCCAGGATCCAGTAGTAGCATTGCTAAACCATTTTTTAAAAATAAATATTTACGTTAAAGTGTGTCTCTCTTTTGAAGATTGTTTTTTTTTAATTACAAAACAGTAAATATTGTTGAAATAGCTTGCTCCTAGCCTAAGTTATGCCACTGTTTGTGAAACATCTATATGCGGCAACAAAAACAAAAAATAACAAGAAATAATAAAAACATGACCCAGAGAATATTAAGTGCAAAAAACATATATTTTATGTATGGTTTTAACATAAGTAATTTAAATGTTCCATGATAAATAACATAGGCATTACCAAATGTACTTAAAGCATGTATTATACAGGAAAATACCTCTTGCAAGGTCAACAACTACTAGTTATTTATTGGTTATAGAACGGGACAAAAACCAGGAAATAGATAATAAATAAGTGAAAGACATTTATATAATCATGTACTGAAATTTGCATTTTGGGGTCTAATCAAGACTTATAAATGCTTTTTTTCTATAAGTAGCTAATGCAGGGGTGTTCAGACATTATTAAATTAAATTACTTACTCTTGTAAATGGGTAATTATTATGAAGAAAAATAATAAATTGTTCATGAACATTTGTTTGTTTTGTGTGTTTTGGTTGGAAAAAAACACACCAAGTAAACTAATAAACTAAAGCTACACAAAGAACAGAACTTACTGAGTACACATGCATGCAGGTGCATGAGGCCTAAGAATTATTTCTGTTATATTTGTAATTTTGACCAAAAAGCATAATGTATATATCGATGCTGATTGCCAATGGCAGGGCTTTTTTTCCTTCTTTAGGAGCATTCCCCTCAAAAATTTCTTTATAACCATGCAGTTTTCCTCAGGAAGTTACTTTACATCAGGCTTTTTCATTCCTATTTAGTATTTAAGGAAGAAATCAATATTTTCCCCCAAATTAAACGGCATGGGCCGCTTACCCTGGCAGTGAAAAAAAGCCTTGAATGGCAACAGAAAGTTTAAAAGTGATTTTAGTTCATGTTCTTTATTAGGCTTGGAAATTCTGAAATAGGAAATGTCTAGTTTAGATGATGCAACATATAATAACAAACTGGAAAGTCAAGGATTTAGTGTTAGTAACTTGTTGTGGGAATCAAAGTTGATTTAGTAAGTACAATGCAATACAAAATCGTTATTTCCATTAATATAAAGGTGATAAGCGTTACGTTTTTTGTTTGTTTTTTACAAATGAACACTAGAACAAGTAATGCAGTGTACATGAATATAATACACATAAATGAAATAAGCATCATGAAAGTCTAATGCTTTGAATTTAATGTTTGTACATAAAGATCTAAATTCTAATACCCTGTTGCCATTACATCGATTTTGATACATCGAATAAGGAAGCCAGTAAGTCTGATGCAAAAACAGAGACAGTAAACAGGAATTGAACTGTGAAACTAGTAACAGTTAAAGTTGAACTGTTCCTTACATAAATATGTATTAACCTCTAAGAATGTAATGCATCTTTCTGAAAATATAATGTTGCATAAGTTACAACAGCATCTGCTTACATTTATGACAAAACATCCATAATATTCATTAAAATAATGAAATGTCTTTAGAAGTACTGTTTTCAAGTGAATCTTGAGAGTTTGTTGCTCATTATTGCATCCTTTCGTTAAAAGGTGTTCTATTAAAGGTGGTATCTGACAGTTTACCTACACCAAATGCATGTAACAATATTTCTCCAGGGTTTCTGTGAATTTATAAATAATTTTTGTATAAACTCATACTTTAGTCTGAGTTCAGATGATTCTGGACTTATCCTGCATGTGAGACTTTGCAAAAAACAACAACAATCTAAATGTCATTTCTTCCCTAATCCTTAACTAAGCAAGAAGGAGATCTCTGCTATAAAAAGATTCCGACGTCAGCACACACTATCAGGATGACAATGTAACGCAATCTCAAAAGTAAGTTGTCAAATAGTTTTTTTACTTTAAAAATAGTTATCTTTGTAGTGTGGCTCAGTTAGGAAATATCTGTTTGTAATGATAATTGGGATGTAATTCTTCACTCTTCACTCAGATCTAACGAATCAATGAACAGCATTTTAAGGACAATTTCCGGTAAAAATATATTATTATTTTTTTTTTTTTCAGAACAAATATTTGGTCTAAACTGTCGGATACCACCTTCAAGATCTTTACATCCCCTTTGCCTTTGCTGTAATCAGCATTTAAATTATAATAATCTAAATCCAATGACACAGTATCAACTCTGAACTCATAATCGGAAGTTGGTAAATTTGGGTTTGAATCAGGTGATGCGTCAGTCATTGCCAATGTCACACAAGACCAGTGAGTGGGACCCACAATCTATCTCTGAATTGCTCATCATTATTTGTCACTTATATTCTCTTCAGTCTTCTTTCTAAAAATGCCTAACACACAAATTCATGATTTTAAAAATCAAATGCAAAAATATAAAATACAAAGTAGCACAAAAAAGCCAACCTACATATTTCAGTTGTCAGCTCAGGTCTTGTATATGATACAGCACAACAATACTTAAATCAATATTAAAATTTTATTTAACAACTATTTATTATTTTAATAATTATATTAACAATTATTCACAAAAGAATATTAATAAACATTTTAATAATCACATTTTTTTATTAAAGATATGCATAAAATTGAAATATTTAACTAACAAATGATCATTACTCAATTAACCACTGCTTAAAACTGCCAGTAATTCAGAAGTAGCAGTATTTCTAGGACGGCAGGAAAAGGCGCAGTAAAAACTTACATTTAATTTAACAATTTAATATTTATCTCTGTATAGAAATGCAACAGTTCATTTAAATACAATTAGTTTGATTCAGTAATAGCTGCAGAACAAAATGACAAGGTCTATAAACAACATAGCAAGGTTTGTTTACGCTAGACAAAACGTCAAGTAATGGGGATGGCCATTTTGAATAACTCTGTTTTCATTTGGATTATCGTTCCTGAGTTCTAAAGCCGCATAAGGTGAGGCCAAAATTAAATTTATTTTGGTCTTTTTACGTTGAAATTCCATAGAAAATAATAATTCTTATTTTAGAGTTAGCATTGCACTCTCGATAACATGCGACAATACATGCGAAATCGGCCGTAATCACTTTGTTATCAAATGAGCAAATATTCATATCATCCTTTTTCAAGCGTAATCTTCCGAAAAAAACCTGAAAATTTTGGTTCCCATAAATTTATTCTATGTTCATTTCTATTGTTAACTATGATCACAAATAGTTTCTACCAAAGTTACAAAAGAGACCGAAATAAAACAGCCCTATTTCTGGGCCGTGTTTTTCGCAAACACCATTTTATTTTGAGACCGACAAGGGAAGTTACTCTTGTGGACTTTGGCATCGCTACCAGTAGTTGTGCCATGGGGAAGCAAAGCGGGTGGGTGTTGGAGGAGGTGTCCCCCTCAAGAAGTTGAGTGGGGTATGGGGTCCTCCACTCAGAAAAAAATTCATTTATCATTATAAAAAGTGTAATGTGATGACTTTATAAAGCACCTCAAATATAAAAAAGAACTATTTTATAGAAGATTTTTATTTATTAAGTTATTTTTAAAATGCTTTTCTGAACATTTTAATACCCTCACTGTGATGGTTTGCTGTGAATAACTTTTTTATTTATTTCTTATATCTGCAGTCCTGTTAAGTGAATCTATTTTATTTATTGGTAATTTCTGCATAGCATTCAGTAAAAGTTTTATATCACCTAAATGAACATAGGCATATCAGTGCATAGTTAATATCAACTCTAGTTTAGCAAGTAATTCAGACATAATCTTTAAACAGCAAGATTATCTGTTTATTGGTTTTATCCAGGAAGTGGACAATCTGGAGCAATTGATTTAAAATAACTTTTTCCTAACTGACTATAAAAAATGGGTTTTAACTTTATTGTGTATAGCAAATTCAGGACTACAGGTGCTTTGATTTTGTATAACTACATTTAGATCACAAATAATGTCCTTGTATAACTGGAAAATGCTGCAGTTTTGGATATTTGTTAATTTTATGATTTTGTGATTCAATGACAGAGATATGTTCCTGTGTACTCATTTCCAGGATAACCAAGTGTCACAATTCCCAGAGCTTTTTCAGGGGTTTGGGGGAAAAAGGCCCCAGCCTAAATTGGGAATAAATAGTCAAATTTGGGGAAAAAAGTATCGACAAATCAAACCAATTGGGAAATTTCAACATTTATTTTTCTGCATTAAAGGTTAATCTGCCTTGCTTTTGTGTCCCTGAAAGTGTTACAGAGCTCTTTCAGAGTTTGTTCAGAAAGCTCTGCAAGAACTTCAATACAGATTCTCATTAAATTGGAGAGTTTTTCCTGGCCAAGGGAGCTTCTCAAAGAAGTGCATAGTAGGTTCATGGTGCTGAACCCTCTCTCCACAGCTTCTGTGCTGGATGGTATTATGGTCATTATCTACAGAAGTTGGAAGATTCTAGATCGCGTAGTATTTACTATTGTATGACATTTTTCGTCACTATATTTCGCGGGTCAGTATAAAAGCCGGTACTGCATGTACCGTTTTTGCTTCATAACTCCTTTCTGTTTTATACGCAGTCAAACAGTTATGACGAAAATACTTTTGTTTATTAAAATAAAAATAATTTCTGTTAATTTTCAAACCATATATTGATTACAATGTTATCTGGAATGGCTCCAAGACGCATCTTCAACTTGCGTTACGGTATACGGCTGGGTAAGAGTTTACGTTTTCACCGGTTACATTTATACATAAATTCTCGGAAAGTAGTTTTCACAGATCACCAATCAAAAGTAAACAAACGATTCGCTTAATTGGAAAAGTCTCTTGATTTTATGGTTTCTTGGTTATTTATTTTTAAAGGTAAAAGGCATTTCGTTTCAAATGGGAATTAATTTATGAGATTGGGAATTTTTTCTTGAAATTAGGAAAAATGGTCGCTATTTGGCATTGGGAACGGGGCCGAATATCGGCCCTGTGAGACAGGCTGAAAAAGCCCTGATTCCAATATACTATCATCAAGATTGGGCACCGGGGCACCTTGCTGCAGTATTTGCTGGTGTAGCTGGATGCTTATGAGAGCACTCGGTGACACTGATTAGAAAGTGTCCCTTCTGCAGCAATGTCTGTGACTTGTGACCAGCAGTCCTCAAGTTATTTTGAAAAAAAATAATCCAAAACTGTCCTGTAGCCCCTGGGCATTGATAGTAGGATCCCTGTGGGTGATCAACACAGTTTATATGGCTGTGTTTCTTAATGATGTCACTTGTGTCATTTCTCTGATGTTTCTGAACTTCATTAGTCATCAAAGCATTCATTTAAAGCGACGCCAACAAACCACCCCAGGGAATCCGTACCTGTTAATTTTACAATTTAAAATAATTAATAATTGGGTTTTAATGATGGTTTTGTTTTAAAACAGTGGGCTTTTTACAGAATCAGGTGGTAGTAGGGATCTTAATAAATATTTGAATATCAAGTCGGTATTCAAAAAAACATCTTGGGATTCATATATTTTATCATTTCTATTCACTTTTGTTAAGTTTGAAGTCAAATTGAAAGGGTATTTCTTAGCAGTTTTTGTATTACATTTTATTTTTAAGACTTAAAGCTTAAACATTTTAGGTCTTAAAAATAAATTATAATATTTCTTCAAATATTTTTCTTATCTTTATTGTAAATTCTGAATGTCTATCACAAATAAAAATATAACAGTTTGGTTCATTGTCAAAGAAAACAAGATAAGTTTAATAGCAATATGAAGTGTCAACACATTCATGTAATAAGTAGTTAGTGCTTTGTATGAAACATCTAAGAAACAATGGCAACAAGCTGTATATTTGTTTGGAACCCCAAATGTGTCCAAATCTTCAACATAAAATTCGGCGGAGGTGATCCCTATTTGATATTGGATGCCAAATCATGTGTGACAGAGCAGAAGGGGATAATTATTTGTGCACACAGTTGTACTTGCTCTAGTATTGAGGGGGTGGGGCCATGTCTCCTGAAAACGAATTTCCATCTGGTTAACAGCATGAAATCATTTCTCTGTGCACAGCCACTTCTATGCCCTCTCCCACCAAGATGCAGTCACATCACACATACAGCTGTAGACACAGTTGCCCAAGTAAAACAAACACACATGAAGGTTCAATAGATAGTTTCCACATCAGTGAAAATGCTGTATCTTGGCTGCCATCTTTGATGGTAACTTCAAGGGATTTTCATATGAATTGTATAGAAGGGTAAATTTTATTTTCTTGTTATTTCTTCATTTGTGGTCCGAAAATTAAAAGCTATACACCATTGGAAAGCTCTTGAAATTCATATTTTCAGAATGCAATATTTTTACAATTGATAAATGCACACAGAATTAATACACAGAAATAAATAAAACTATTGGCTCATACTTAAAACAAAATGAACAGTGTAACATTTTCGGTTTTATTTCTTACCTTTTTAACTATCAAAATATAGTTTTGATATTTAAAATACTGTATAAAAGCTGTTAAATTTGATATAATATTCAGTAAAATAGACTGAAAAATAAAAACACAGTGGTGAGTTGAATACAGCACATATTTCCCGATTGCAGCCTGCATTAGCTTCTGCCCACAAAGATGGCTGCCTTAAACTGTCTTATCAGTGTCGATGACATCACATGGAAACTATCTATGCTGGGTCAGTCATCTACACTAATTATGTAAGACAGGGTATTACCAGCTTCGGTCAAGATTGCATGTAAATGCAATATATTGCATGTAAATATAAGACTAATATATGATAACAGTCTACCAGAACTTCATTTATTTTTGGAAAATACAACAAGATCACTGTCAGGCAAACTTAATTTTAATTACTTTTCAATTTTGTCGCTCTACTGGTGAATAGTTATTTTGTTCCTAAACAATACCCTGACATCTGCTATGTTTTGTCACCACGATTTTCTGCTCTGTGTTATCAGTGCTCAGGAGACATGATATATATATCAATACAGTTGTTTATCTATTTATACTGCTGTACGCCCCTTTCGGGTATTACTAGCAGGTGCGCGTGCAAGTGCAAGAATAAAAGTTTTAAAATGACAAGAAGACGTCAAAGAAAAACAGGGGTGATTCAGATTTTCCCTTTGTACATAAGATATTCTCTGAATGTACTCTTTGTATTTATGTCTCAATGCATTTAATTGCAGTCATAATTGACTGCCAACTTACAGGAGGTGCTAGTTTGACTTATGGGGTATTTTACAGACAAGTTTTACGAGACGACGCTTTTATATATATGCTAGTGTAAGGGACATAACTCTTACAGAAATGTGCTGGTTTTCTTTTGTAAACGATGTACTTAGGCACTATCTACATGACGGGCAGAAAGCTTAATAAATAACTTAAAAAATATGTATGCAACATAAATCTATAATTATTTACATAAATTTATTGTTGAGACAATTTACTAGACCATTATGGCATTTGATGTTTAGAGTATATTATTATCGGGTGTTTCTCTTTAATTATTCAAAGAAATATATATAAGGGGTGCCATACGGTGACTACCGGTAAGTAGGTAATGTTGGCACCTTTCCTCCCATGGTCTCTTTCTGTGTCAGTTCAAGTCCTGGTCAAGGCAAAATATTTTGTGTGGGAATCAAGATCTTCTAGGTGACATGCATGTACCATTGAGTATGTTTGAATGATTTCATAATTAACTTAAGCAGTGACTGTTCTGCTACAAAAACTACCAGTCAGTGGCTGACAGACTGGAGTAAATGTAAAACCCTGAATGACTAACATGGCTTATATTCTTTACTTGGAAACTTTTCTCGTGTGCTCTTTGTAAAGGGTGAAAATGTATATATATACTGTGAAAGCATTTTATTTCTTGGGGCATTTAATTTCATGGAATTCGTGGGTAAGACAATCCACGAATTTAAGTACCAACAATATAAAATCCCCTTGGTTAGACTTTCGAATGCTACATTTACTTGTATGGTAAATCATGTCAACATTTGGTATGAGCGACGTATATTGCAAGTTTGTAACACGTTTAATTAAACAGGCATAGTAGGTGCACGGGTTTGAAAACCCGATGTCAGCCACACACGAAGTGCCATGACAAATAACAAGTGAAAATTTAGCTAATAAGTTTATTATGCACAATAAATAATCAAACTTTGACGTAAGAATCTTTGTAAAGGTGAGACAGAAATAAAAGCGTTGATTAACTTTATAGGTGTAGGGTGTTTACTCAAGGGTCTGTTTTGTGTCAGTTTGCATAGTATGCTAATTGGCGTTAATTGACAGTCAATGGCTTCGTTACATTAGACCCTTTTAAGAACCCGCGCCCCTTACATCTTTATGAATAAAATCTCTTAAATGACATGCTAATCGACAGTTTGGTGTCATAAAAGTGGTCTGATGAGACTCGGCTGTGAAAACATTGACCGGCTGCCGTGGATCAATATCATCAGGCGTAAGACTAAAGGCAGAGTCACTCACTAATTCGTAGTTTCGCAATTGACCCTGTTTCAGTGTAAGGCCTCAGTTTCGCATCTGTCAAAAATCGAAGGTATTTTTTTTTTAATTTTGTGGGTAGGGCAATCCACGAAGTCAAGTACCCACAAATATGCCCGTCCTCTTCAAATGACGAAATTTCTGCCCCACGAAATAAAATGCTTTCACAGTATAAAAAATATAATGGCATGCTTATACAGTAAGGGCAGCACTATATATTCATCTGCTTCAAGTGGGCACATCTTTAAACAACTGAAATACTGTTGGTGAATTGAACAAATCAACAGTATTTCCTCCAGTATTCAATCATATTCTCAAGAAATAGGAAGGGTTGTTTATTATTACATCATTAACAGTCTTGATCTTACAATCTCGTATATTTTCAGTAATGTTAATTACTTAAATGAAAAATATTACAAACTGCATTTTTTTATCAACACGTTTTAACAATGAAAATTATACTTTTCTCTTATTCTGTCAATCAAGCTGTTATAATGGGATATCAGTGTTGCTGCTAACTCCAAATTTATGGATGTCATTTTTGACCTCCGTCCTGGAAGTTTTGAAGGTCATTCAGAAAATTTAAGGGTCATGCTATTAATAAATGTATAGATCTACATGGTATTTTAGAATCATCATTAAAATTTAATGCATGTTTATATTTTGAATGATTATTATTTGGAATACAAACACTGTAAAGGTGTTTTCTATGGTTGTATTTAGCAAAAGAGCAAAACTGTTATAATAACAAGCTTTCAGATTTAGAAAAATAGATTTAAGAATTTGACTCTCAACATTTTGATACCAGACTGTATTTAAACTTTGTATGTTTTTAAGCAACTTGTCTTGTACACAGGACATGATATTGGATTTTTCATGTTATTATTATTTATAACATAGTCTACAATGTTAAACAAACAATGAGGAATGTCACAGAGCCTTGTAGGTCCAATAATAGTCTAGAAACAGCTGTGAAGTTAACAGAAAAGATCAGCAAAATCAAAAGGTGTTCAACTGCCCATGCCAAGCAAACAACAAAATGAGGTCAGGTTTACTCCATTGTTTGTAATAAACAATAGAAACAAAAGTATATTCATGCCCATCACATAGCCATAAATGATAAACAATTACTTAAAATTACTTTTATTTTCTCTTTATTTACGATATAGAGTGAGGCTAGGGTTAATTAAATGGAGAAAACAGCATTTCTTTTATTTTTGTCTTCACATAATCTTCTGCTCATAAAATTAAAAGTGAGTACAGTACCACGACCATGTTCATGGCACAAAAATTCAATATGTGTACCAAATTATCCCCGAGTTGAAGAGGTACTGGTAGCCACAATTTACACTTTGCACTCCTAACAGTGGCTAAAGTGTTCTGAAATCTAAAATGTAAATATCCATATCCTTTATCTTTAAAGATTGTTTAGCGTGATGTTTGGTTGACCAGGAATGATAATTTTAGTAACTGAAATCTACTTAGCAATTTTAGTGGCATCAGGAAAAACACAATGTGGTGACTTTAATGCATCAAAAATGCAGTAAATGCACAATCACAAAAAAACTGTATTGTTTGAATGATGAACATAGAATAACCATTTATAATAACAAACTAAATATAAATACATGGATTTAAAACAATAAATTTATTTAATTGTGTTAGTGATTATTAATTGATAAATTATTGGTTTTGACAACCAATTATTGATATCACAGTCAATTTTGTGTGAATTTCCCAATACTAATAGGTCTACCAAAATAACAGTAGGTTGTTTGTTTTTTCGATCTGTACAAACCAACTTCATGTTTCAACATTGCTAAAAATGTCTCAGCGAATTTGATACTTTTCCTCTACATAAAATATGGTACTGTATATTATAATACATTGCCTTTCTACTACTCACAGAATGTTCAACAGTTTTTTTACTTTATTGTTCCAATTCTTTATGTGTTTATGCCTCCAAAATACTTAAAAAACTAATGTCTAAAGTTACAGTCTTTCCAGGGCAATATCTTGGTGTCGGAAAAACGCAGATTCAGAACATTGCAAAACAAAAACGTGAAATAATAAACGAATATGAACCGTTAAACTCAAAATGACTCGCTGAACGACTTATGTTATCGTCGGTTTTTGGATGCGACCGGACGTCAAGTGCCAGTGTCACATTCTAATTGACATGCGAATGACATCATCTGTGAAACAAACTACCATTCATAATTATTTCAGTGCTTAGTGATGATTTTAGATCTGTTGTTTGCAATTTGATAACATGTAAATTTTAGTGTATATACTTTAATTACATACTTATTTTATTACAAGACTACAGAGGATTAGCACAAAATACAAACTGACTGTGAAAATCCAGGAGGAATGTACACAATAAAAAATGCACAAACATAATATTTGATAAACATACATGTATTTATGTGCTGATTTATTTATTTTTATAGACATTAGTTGACCTTTACATGCCTAACTGTTCTGTTACACTAATAAAATATATTGATGTTATTGCTTTCTCTACTCCTTGCTTATACAACACAATTTGTAAATTTCAAGTATGGTTCTTACAAAAAGTAACCATGCTTTTTTTTAATTTCTTTAATTACTTATAGTACTGGTAACAACAAAAACAACATTGAACATGAAATTCAATCACCTTCCTCTTCATCAGTAGTGAGGTGCTTACTTTTTGCACAGATATATGGCAAATAGCCAGTGTCTACAAGCTTAACTATGCACCATTGCAAAGAGCTGTCTGGTTAGAAAAATATTCATGACATTTGTCTAGGCAAGCATTACCTTGCAATGAAAGCTGTGTCAACACATTTGTAAAATTATAAGCATATCTCATATAGGCATAGGCATGTTGCTAGATAATCCAGTGGTAGCACCAAGCTGGACCACTGCGTCCATCCTATAAATATTCTTGAGCAAGAAAGTAACCTTAAATTGTTCTACTCTACCAATGTGTATAAAAGTTAATTGTTCCTGAGGTAATTTGGGTCATAAGTGTAACATCTCAGCACCATACGTTGGTTGCCATGGTAATGGATTTACCAGTTCAGACAATGATCTGTGAGTAAACTGTAAAGTCAGCTAATCACATATTTGTAAGTCTTTGGCGAATAGTGTAGATCCAGATCAGGCAGCTGCCTGCAGGGAGGGGACTAAACAGGATCTGCTTTAATTGCTGCTGAGTCTCCAGCAATAAGGATTTTGACCCATTTCATTTTTCATATTTCTACTCACATATTTTAATTTTAGCCTAGTTATATAAGAGTGCACTTTATTTGCGTTAAACCTTATCTTGTTCGGTGCCATATGATCTATCAAGTGTCGGTGTGCTATTAAACCCAAAATACAATTATAATATATGAAAATAGTGTAGATCCCGATAGCCTCAGTAAGTGTTTAAGCCAAATAAATAGAAGCAACAAGTGACAGTAATTTTTCATCCTGTCAGTTTATTCTTTTTTTCAGATTGTATGTCACTGGTACTTTTTGCAATCTTCAGAATTTAATTTTAATAAATTCAACTTATAAATAAAATTAAAGATTTGATTAGCAGACCCTGTTGTTAGCAGACCCAGTTGCTTTCATTTTTGTCTAGCTGAAGTAGATCTTTTTATAACCTAAATTTCTTAAAACACCCAAAACACTAAAACATATAGATAATTTATATATCCTGATAGACTGTCAGCTTTTGGATCGGAAGAATCGGGGTTCAAATCCTGGCCTGGTCAAACCAAAGACTTTAAAGTTAGTAGTAGTGGCTTCCCCCCTTACGCCTGGGGCTTAGGGGACAGCATTACGCCTGACGCGTAGGTGTCAGTATATTGAACCGGCCGGGTTCAGTCCTTGGGCACCTCATAAGTGCCCCTGTGCTATAATGATAGATATGTCGCTGCACAGTATCAGCAAAAATGCAGGCAAAGCCCATCACATGCATTCTAAGATGTTCTGTTTCAGATCTGTAATTTAAACAAAACCTTTTAAATTATTTTGTATATGTTGTTCTGGCTTTTCTTGTATTTCTAACCAAGTAATCCTAGGTTAAATCGACCCATCTTTATTAGGTCAGTTGCAGGCATTGTGACAAAATACAGACATTCTCATTACCACTTCTTATTTTAAGAAGACAACCTGCTAAATGAGTCAATTTTCAGGCCAACAGGTTGAACTGTTTCACTTAATCAGATTAATTGACCTATTTTGATTGAGCTGAAATGGTGACCATATGTGTATAGCACTTTATCTCAAAAATCATCTTTTTTTAACCTTTTGACTTTATTTGTATATTTTTTCAAGGTGTATTTTTTTTTCAGGCCCACACTGAGATTGGAATGAGGAGCAGAATGTGATTCCAAAAAGTAAAGAAAGCACTGTGAATATACTGCCAGAAGATGATTTTGTAGCAGACTCCTAGTAGAGGAAAGATTTCAAAATGTAACTGTTCTTTGCACCTAACTGCAAATGTTTATCACAAAATGTATATGAAATGCAAAATATACATAAAATGTAATTGTGTTTAGAAAGCATCTGGTCAACTGCTTATTACATGAATTTAAACCAAACTGCCTTCATTATATTGAAGAGCAGACTTGTTATCTTTGCTCAACAAAAAATAACAACAGCAAAAACTGTGTTGTCGTAAGTAAAATTTAAACTTTATAATTTCTAGTATAACAAACAAAAACGCCTTCAAGATGTCCTCAGAGTATGAAAACATCCTTCGGCAACTTGGTTCATTTGGGCCATATCAGCGTAGAGCATTCTTGCTTGTCAGCATGTTTGAGACGCCCCTTGCATGGGCGATGCTAACACCAATCCTGTTGAACTATCGCCCAGATTTCTACTGCCCAGACTGGACAGGACTTCAGGCAACCTTGTTACAAGACAACGACTCAGATCCTTACTTGGTTTCCCAGATCTTCAGCTTCCAGTCTCTGGACTTGTATCAGTTTTTGTCAAATACAAGCCATGTGAATGTGACAGTAACAACAAATCAATGCCACAATCATACAGTTTGTCCAGGGTTAAAGTTTGAAGATGGGTTTACTTCAATTGTAACACAGGTATGTGGTTCATCATTTGTATGCTTTATTTGATAAACATATTTTTTACTTTTTACTCAGCATTTAAACCTTAAAAAAATGAAGCCTAAAAGTCATAGGTTTACAAAAAACTAAAACAAAGGTTTAATTAAAAGTGTTTACTATTAATTCTGAATACTGAAAGGTGAATTTTTCTATTTAATCACACTGAGTAATGAGTAATCTAAAATTAATCAAAATTCTCATCTGATTAAAAGTAAACAACATGCATTAAAAATTCCTGTGCATTGTATGCACAGGTTGCAATTGTTTAACAACTAATTTAACATTCATGTTATTCAACAAATATCTTTATTTCCTTTTGAACTTTTGACAAGGTCCAATCCTGTCATTCAGTAAATGATTTTTTTAAATGATACATTTTCTCTACATCATCATGCTTTTACATAAAGTTTTATCTCTCCAGTTTAAGCTGATCTGTGACAAGGAGTTTGTTCCTGAGACTGTGACATCGATCCAGATGTGTGGCGTCTTGGTTGGCGCCATAATCACTGGGCAGCTTGCGGACTTATTTGGTCGTCGTCAGATTCTGTACATCCAATATGCCATCCTAGTCATCATGTGGTTCTGCAGTGCATTTGCAGGAACCTGGATGATCTACGCAGTACTTCGGTTTATCATTGGAGCCCTTATAGGTGGTAAGTTGTTACCAGTGGTGGATTTTCATGGGTAGAATATCAGAGTGCAAAGCTATAGATTGTACACAGTCTAAGATATAGGCCTTAATGCAAGCATCTTTTAAAATAAAATTGATTTACATTTCAAAACATTTTTATGTGACCGGACCTGGTAGCGCAATGGATAGAGCATCGGCTCCAGGTACGGGAGGCCCCGGGTTCAATTCTGGCCCGAAACATACCAAAGTCGTTAAAATGGTAGTGGTATAGCTCCCTTGCTAACGCTCAAGCAAATATAAGGGTAGTTCCACAACTGGTTGTCCCGGTGTCAGGATAATGTGACTGTGTGTGGTATCATACCAGGTGTTCACTGCATGCTATATACTATATCTGCTTTAAGTGGACACCATCTCAAGATAACTAAAATATTGTTGGTGGGACGATAAAACCAATAAACAAAACAAAAACATTTTTGTTAAGTGTTTAAACCAAGTGAAAGAAGTTCATGAACTGTCTAGGATCTTCATGTTAAAATCTCCAATACCTTCTTTGCTTTGTTGGTAACCATATAATTTAAAAGTTTGGAATATTATATCAAGATGGTAAAGCCGACATAACAATTCTGACTCTTCAGCCTCATGGGTTTGTGTCCTCGTCAGGCAAAATCCTAATTTGGATAAGTCTTCCAGCTTATCTGCACTGCGCTGGCAATTCTTGCCAGAATGTGGCTAGTAGTCTTTCTGTACCAAAAAGCCAAGATATTGCTGTAATTATCATAATTGTGTCACTGCAATCTATTCAGCATATTCATTCTTTACTCTACAGGTGTATTGGTGGTGAACTTTGTGTTACCACTTGAGATTGTGACCCCAGAATGGCGGACGTTCTGTGGCTGTATAGGTCTATGGGCAATAGGATTGATGAGCCTGGCAGGCTGGGGATACCTGATTCGTGATTGGCAGTACCTCATCATTGCCACATCCTCAGCAAGCCTCTTCATCCTGCTCTCATGGTGGTGAGTGCCTTATGAAAAATGGAAGTGATATAAATTGCTCAAGCACTTTGAATATAGCACTTAAATATATATTGTAGATATCACTCAACACTTAATATGCAAACTGTTCTTCTCTCTCTCTCTCTCTCTCTTGCTCTCTCTCTCTCTCTCTCTCTCTCTCTCTCTCTCTCTATCTATCTATCTATCTATCTATCTCTATCTCTCTATCTATACATACATACATATGTATGTATGTAATGTAATGTAATGTATAACAATATTAAGGTGTTGAGTCTTAAGCTTAGTGGTGAAAGTATTGAAATCTCAGCTCATTTCACTATATATTTTAAAAATATCTGTAAATTTAACAGAACTTGTCAAATTTAAGAAAATGACCTGCTAATTGAACTTTTTTTTTCATATTTGTGTATTAATAAATTATACTATGGTTTGTTAAGAGGGCTTTTTATAGTAGCTTAAAGATAAAATATATACCCAAACTTTCTGCGTAGGAAAAAAACATTAATAGAGGACCCGACATGAGTTGTCACTTAATACAAAGCTTTATTAGATGAGCTCAGGGTAAGTAATAGTGTCCGAGCCTATGGGGGGCTTACTATCGCTTTTCCTGGACGAGTTTTATAAATGTTTGTATTAAATGACAATGAGTGTCATATTTTTTCACATGAGTTTAGCCGCCAATTTATCACTTTACAAAAATTTAACAATACTTAGTGAAATAGTGGTATGGGACAATCTGCATTATAATGATGTTGATGATGTTATCAATCAAAAAGCTGTATTACACAAGTGTAATATAACAAAATGTTATGACTGTATTGAATGGAAAACATAGAGAATCATGTGATAAAATTATATTGTTATTAAGAATGTTTAGTGTTGTATTTACTAAGGTTTGTGCCTGAGAGTCCCCGCTGGTTACTGAGTCGAGGTCAGGTGGCCAAGGCTGAGAAGATTCTCACAAAGATGGCCAAGTACAATGGGAAGCCTGTACCAGACTATACTCAGCTTCGAGCCTACGCTCAGGTAAATGCATGCTTGTTGTTCTTTTTGATCATCATGATAATGATGATGCATTTGGAGGTTTATTTACTGTCAAACCTCGGTTGCTCAAACATAGGATCACTAGAACTCATCGGTTCGGTAGAACTTACCCGCTGGTCCCTTGGTTTTGTTCTTATTTTTTTATAGTTGTTCTATCTTGAGCGCTAGAAGACCAGTCTGCTTGGTAACTAGAATTGATTGTCCCTACAGCCCATTTACCTGTAATTTCACACCTTTTTGCTCAAACAGTCCACATCGACGACTGATTGCTGTGCCAGTGGTTGTGTATTTTTCATGTTCATGAAACTTACCCCCACCAGGCATCACATATGTTAATTACTGGAGTGATGGCAACTAACTGACAGATTAGTATCTGTGTGATATTCCGAGGACATATAAGTTGTGCCCTAATTGTTGTCATTTGCTAATCGGTTTGTGCGCGTGTGTGTGTGTTAACAATGTGCTAATGTCTAAAAATGTTGTGTTCATTGCAAAGATATTTTTGTTTGGAACATGATATTTAAACAAGTGCATTATGTTTCTTCTGTCTGTTTGTTGTTTTCTGTCTGTGCTTTTTAAAATGTTGATTTAAAATGTTTTTGCTTACTTAAACGTGTAAATAAAACAGACAATCAAATAAATAAATTGTCAAATTAATTCAATAAATACATACACGTTAAGAAACAAACAGGCTTATTGTTCAGAGAATTCAGTAAATCCAACTTAAACCTGACTAAATGTCATATAGACATGTGTACATATGCAGATACAAACAGTGTTTTAATGTGACATTTCTTAGTCATTCTTTGTGATGACCAGATGTCAATGCTGTTGGGTCAAACATCTTGCTTGGTCAAACTCAAGCGTAGGTCCCTTGGGTGACTTACTTGCTCACTCTTGCTTACGAAATGTCTGCAACATTCAGTTGAATGTTACGTGGCCCTTCTGATATTGTAAGCCACACCTGACATTGGACTTAAATCAACACTCCATTCTTGTTGTTTTGTTATTGATGATTATGATGATCAATTTTAAGGATCAGCTGTAAGGTATATCACTTTCAGTAAAATGTAATTATTTTACCAAACATCTCTAGAGAACATTTTTTGAAACATGAAAATATTATTTATCATTTCAGAGTCGAATTTACCTAATTTGTACACAATGGATCTAATTTTTTACCTAAGGATGGGAATACATTGAGCTACGTGTATTACCCCTAAGGTATATCAAATTGATTTGGAGTATAGATAATACAGATTTCTTGGTTCTGTTATAAATACATACACTTACTTAGTCTATAGTTGGTAAACCAGTTATAACATGAATAGTAACTGTATCTTTCTCAATGACTATTAATTGTTTTCAGCGTGAAGTTTCCCAAAGACAGTCTCACACAAGATACAGCTATTGGCATCTATGTAAGACTTGGAAACTGGCCAAAAACTCGATGATTCTTATGTATGGTTGGTAAGTTGTGCATGTATCGTTAAAAAACTTTATGAAAAACCCACAAGAGTTACGTGAAGGAATGCTACCTAAGCTTTCAGTTTTTAACATTTTATCAACAGAAGTGTTCAGTATGTGTCATTTTTTTTTACAGTGAATCCACCTAAAAAGAATTTCTTAAGGTCAACCTCATGCATTCAACCATGCACTGTGAACATTTTTTCAGCTTGCCCATGTAAAAGTAGAGGTAGAAGATATTTTTTAGAATAAAGACCTGTAGGTAACACATGAACATTATCAGTGTATGTGGTCCATTGAAATGAGGTGGTCTGTTGTAATTGCATGGTCGTGAGTCTACTGAGTGCCACTTTGTAAGATTTTTTCACTTTTATTTTTATGTGATTTAACATTTAAATTATATGTTTGACACTGTCAGTTTAAACCCAAAAGATGCTTTTTAACTTATACATCTATTAAAAAAGTTATTTATATAAAAATGAAAGTTAATATGGTGTGGTTATGGCTCTGGTAAAGAAATGTGAGTTCAATGAAAGAAAGTGTCACATGTTTTGTATGACTTGTACAAATTAATAATTCAATTGAATTAATATCAAACAATAAAAGATAAGGCAGTCAGTTTGAATCACACCCACATGATCACACAGAAGATATGGCTACTGTATTGCCTCCAGACCACACCTTAATATGCTGTAGATCTCTTTCTATCCAGGTTTTTTATGTCTTTCATAAGAGAAATTATCTGTGTTACTATTAATAAATTTGCTAAAAGGTAGCACAGAGGTCATGGTCAACCTATACACTGGTTACCAGGGACAATGTTGATTGAATCATTTAGAGTTGTCTCACCAATACAATGCTTGCATTTCCTAAAAGTTTTATCATCCCTCTTTTCAAAAACATAAGAATTTTTTTATTTTATTTCATTAAAGGCTATTTTTTGTGATGCGCCACATATTTTACTTTCTGTGTCATCATGATAGTACTTATGTTCAATTTGCTACTAAATGTTAAATTTAAAATTACCCATCTCAATTTACTTATGCTGTATTAAATTGCATTCATATTATTGTGTTCAAAATGTTCACATTTTATACTGTTTAAATTGTAGTATAGACATTTTAAGTTGTATCAAGAGATTTTGTTAATAATAATTAACACAAGTTTCTTTCCTGTGATTATTTTTTAAAGCAATTAAAATTAATTAACAACCTTACTATATGTAATTCTTTAGCTAATTATTGTGATAATTTGTCATTCAATGAATTTTCACAAACATGAGGAAGAAAAAAAAGATCATATCATTGCTGCTTTTTCCTATAATTCTATTTCCGTATAAATATTTATTAGTCTGTTTATCCTCTTGTTGCAGGTTTGTATCCAGCGCTGTATACTATGGTCTCAACTTTAACACGAGTAACCTGACTGGTGACCTCTATCTCAATATGTTCTTCTCAGGGCTTGTAGAGATTCCAGCATTGTTGTTTGTTGTGCTGGTTCACAACCGCCTTGGTCGGCGCCTCACAGTATCCATTCTTATGTTCATCGCTGGTATTTCTTGTTTCTCCATCCTTGTACTAGACTTGTTAGGTAGGCAGTATTTTCATATTTTAATATTTAATTGACTTATTTACTTTAACTTTATTCACATAAAGATACATGGGAAACTGTAAATGTGTAGTAATAAAAAAATAATTTGTACAATGTATGTGTCTGTTGATCTGTTTATTTGTCTGTTCTTCTTTCTCTATTTCTCTGTCTGTCTCTGGCTTTCTCTCTCTATTTTTCTGTCTCAATCTCTTTCTATCCTCCATCCCTCCCTTACTTTCTTTCTCTTTTTCTTATACTGTTAATTCAAAAGGGGTCAATAACACATTTGAAAAGAGAAAAAGACTGCATAACTTTTATTTGGTATAAGGTTATGTTTTAAAGAGAGAAATTGAAGTCAAGAGTGATTATTTTTCTGTAAATTTGTTGTATAACATTTTCAATTTCTGTCTGTCCCCAGGTAAGTTACAGAGCCTCCAGACTCTTTCTGTGGTGTTTGCTATGATAGGCAAAGCTGGTATATCAGGGGGTTGGGCAGCACTGCAGGTTTTCTCTGCTGAGATCTTCCCTACTGTTGTAAGGTAGGAAAAGCAAATGATGTTGTTTCTACAGTTTAAAATAGATACACAGTCAAAGGATTAAAGGAAAAATTCTGTAGTTTCAATCATAAATCAAGTAACTTTTAAATCGTAAGTTTACATCTCTCCTGTGCCAAGTAGATGCATTTAAAACAATGTTCCGAAGGGTAACTTGTCATTTGTTTATTATGCAGTTTATTATTAGTATTAACACATTCTATTTTCAGGAATATTGGTGTTGGCTCCTGCTCATTCTGTGCTAGAATAGGGGGTATTGTGGCCCCACAGATAGTGTTCATGGTAAGTTTAATAAAATGGTAGGCAAAAATTAATCCATTGCTGTCTTTGCAAAAAATGTATGTCTCTCTTCAAAGAAGGGTCTTCTTGTTTTGCAGATGATAATCTCTCAGTCAGCAGACCACTGTGTTTGCAAACAATGACTTGAGATTGCCAAAATGCACATACCTCAAACTTGGGCATTTGGCCATGATAAGTAGATGACCCCATTGTTTTGTGGTCATTTGTAATAAGGTCAATGTCACCAGATAGTGAGAGGAGGCTTATATGTTTTACAGATACTTTTGTTATCAAGGATTTCATGGCTGAACGACAAGTGAAATAAGTCACTGACTCTTCAGCACCGTTTCCTTTTGGGTTTGAGTATATAGGTGGCCATTAAGCTTACTCACAGTACATCAGTACTGACACACAGTACATCAGTGGTTCTCCTTTAAGGCAATTGTCTTGGAGTTTTTCTCGATCAATATAACAAAATTGCTGAATGTTTCCTCATTGATCTTATGCATTGTGACAGAAAACATGCAAAGTCATTATCAACAGTTCTAATAAGACCTCGCAGGGCTTTGCTAAGCCTTTTTGACCTTTTCAGGGTAATCTTAATTTTTTTGTATTTTATCCAAGGATCATTAAGGTAAACCATCCTAAAAAGCAAATTTATTTTCACTTTGCTGTTTATGTGCATGCAAAAATGTGACAATGCTTTAATAAGGTTCCAGGTTTTTGTTGTTTTTGAAATTATGTTTTTCCTTGAAAAATTAATTTGGTGAAAGGTTTTCAACAAAGTTGATCTACTGAATGCTTGTAAAATTTAAACATTACAACCTCAAATCGGAAAGGATGTGGTGATAAGGCAGAGTCTTTGACTTATAACTCCTCTGACTCCACATCCTACCACTGCGTTGGTTCCTGGATGAGGCACAGGACTTAATGCCAGGTCTTCCACTTGGCCTGCAGTGCTCTAGGGGTTCTACCTAGACATATGTCTGGGAAATTCATATACCAATAGTAGCTGGACATTGCTGTACTGCCAGTAATTGTGTTGCAGAGATGTATTTTAAAAACAAAAGAGAAAGGACAAATTCCTAAGCTATTGGATATTTTCCCTGATAGGTTTAAATGTAGTTGTACTACATGTAATAGCTGTAAGTAAATATAAAGTTCTGATTGTTTTAAACCTCCGCAACATGCAACTTTTCTCATCATAACACCTTAGCCAAGTATAAGTGACATACATTTATATATTCACAGGGTACCTCGGCGCAACCATTGCCATTTACTGTGTTTGGAATCATTTCAATGCTGTGTGGAGGAATGGTCTGGTTATTACCAGAGACTGAAGGTTTGTTAGAATTTGTTGAACCTTTCTTAGCACTTCATCATCATTATCATTAGCTGCAGCAGTCATTTAAAGTGTTTCCATGATCTTTTGTTTTGTAAGTGCAATTCAAACCATCACACTTGAGAGCTTTAGTTAGACTCGGACATAGTTCCAAACATAATTCCATATGTTGTTTTCTTAATCTCACAAAATGCACATTTAACACCTAAATATTAAGAGTTGCACACTGAATCATCCCGCCCACCAGTCGCTTAAGGCCAAGCTTCTTTTTCAAAATGAAAACAACTTTTAACCCTTTATAAAAGAAGGCATCCATGGCTACAGCTAAATGTACTGAGTTGTCAACTTAATTATCCACAGTCTCTTCTTTAAATGTTTTTTAAAGCCTGTCATGAGATCTTCCAAGCAGCCATAGGTTACCACAGTGACTCTCACTATTTAAACGTGTAATGTTTGCTTTATTGATCAATAAAAGTGTAGCTGTTGTTATGAGCCAAGGATGCAGGGGCATTACCACAAGCCCAGTATGTGTTGTTCAACATCATAAGAAGCTGACAATCCCAGGACTCTCAATGGCATCAGTGCTAGTTAACCTTGTTGTTAAGGTCCATTTCTTAGAAAACAAAGATATCACTTCAGACTTGGAGTACTTGTTTATTTATAATAGACCTGGCAACCCTACAATTAATTCTGACTGAGTGATGCCCTTTTTTATAAATGAGAATGTTCATTATTCTATCCTGCACTGAGAAGAGTGGATTGCCTGTATACATACAGCTCTTGCTTTAATGTGTATCTTATGCAATCTGTTTGCAGGTACTCCTTTACCAGACGACTTAATCATTGAAATTGAAGTCGAACGGGAGGTTGAAAATGAAGCTGTGCCTTTAAACAGAATAGACAACAAATCATCAGACAAATGTACAAATGGTACTGTGGATCAAATAAATGAACAACAAGTATGAACTTGAGTTACTTAGATCAAAGATTGAAATGTAGTCAGATTTTGAAAATGGTGTCAAATTTTGAAACCATTAGCTTGAGTGATATCTAAGTCAAAAATTATTAGTTATATCAATAAAGTGAGCTGCTGTAGAGATCAAAGATGAAAAGAATGGTTCTTGGAAACATAGTGTAAGAACAACACTGCATCAATGGCAACTATAACCTAACAACTGGCATGACTAATGGGAAGTGAACTGACATAGAATCACATAATGCAAACTGTCATCTGCATTAATCTAGAGATTTATTTGTAATCAAAAACAAAATTAAAAGTGCTTGAACTTTGAATGTAGTTTAAGACCACGGAGACTTTAAATAAAACCAAGTTTTAAGGTGATGAAAATCAGAAGTTGAATAAGTGTTAATTTTTGAAGGCATCATCTCTAGCATTGATTATAAACCAAAAATAAACAACTGTCACATATATCTAGAAATTATAAATGAAATAAACACAAAAGAGTCAATTAAAAAACGCATATCTGACCAGAGGTACTTAAGACAGTATAAGAAAGGTGCGATAAGGGTCAATGAAGTGTAACTCCTCAGCTCCTTACCACATGGGTTTGAGTCCAGCTCAGGGCCATAACTTACATGTGTTGATGTCTTCCAGGAGACCTGCGATATTCTGGTGATTCTACCCAGAATTATGTCTGGAGTCTTCCTCAGCCAATTATTAGCTGGACAGTGCCAGTGTGACCATAGTTGTGTCGTTGCAATTTAACAAACATTCTGTTGAAACAAGTATGGTTTAAAGTTCATTACATCTTCAAGAGGAACTGTACAAGTGCTATGTTTGTATCAGCGATCATCTTCAGGAACATTGAATAGTGAATGTTGAAATAATTTATCATTTTTGTATACTTCCGAGGTTTTTAGCATTTTATTTTAACACCACAAATTTTGTATTGGGTGATTTTATAGTTTCACAATGTTATGTAGTAGATTATTAAAAATCATTTCTTAAATATTAGCGCATTTAAATTTCTCATTCAGTATTCGTTCAATTATCATTTAATTATGTTGCATATTGGTCCATTTTTATTAAGTAGTTATAGAGAAAATTCTCACAGTTATTGTTTATAAATAAATGACTTGATGTTGTTTGATTATTAGTCCCCTACCGGTGTTCACACCGGAGGGGACTATAGGTTTACCCTCCGTCCGTCAGTCTGTCCGCTAAAAATCTGGATCCTTTGATAACTTAAAAACTATTAAAGCTAGGCGCATAAAACTTGGTATGTTAATAGGTAGCAATGTGTACAATATTCATGCGCAACATTTGGGGCGCTACCTTGAAGGTCAAGGTCACAGCTTGACCTTGAAGCAAAATCGTGTCCAGCCCATAACTTCGTTATTTGAAGTCGGATTTTAAAACTATTTCACAGAAATGATCACCATATTGAGATGGTGTGTCACAAGCAAGATTTGGTCGCTACCTTGAAGGTCAAGGTCACAGCATGACCTTGCAGCAAAATCGTGTCTGCCCCATAACTTTGTTATTTGAAGTCAGATTTTACAACTATTTCACAGAAATGATCACCATATTGAGATGATGTGTCACGAACAACATTTGGGTCGATACCTTGAAGGTCAAAGTCACAGCATGACCTTGCAGCAAAAACGTGTCCGGTCCATAACTTTGTTTTTTGACGTCCGATTTTACAACTATTTCACAGAAATGATCACCATTTGAGCTGACGTGTCACGAACAAGATTTGGGTTGCTACCTTAAAGGTCAAGGTCACAGCATGACCTTGCAGCAAAATCGTGTCTGCCCCATAACTTTGTTATTTGAAGTCAGATTTTACAACAATCTCACAGAAATGATCATCATATTAAGATGACGTGTCGTGAACAACATTTGGGTTGATACCTTGAAGGTCAAGGTCACAGCATGACCTTGCAGCAAAATCGTGTCCGGCCCATAACTTTTTATTTGAAGTCTGATTTTACAACTATTTCACAGAAATGATTACCATATTGAGATGACGTGTCGGGCACAACATTTGGGTCGCTACCTTGAAGGTCAAGGTCACAGCATGACCTTGCAGCAAAATCGTGAAGTTTTGGATAGCGCATTCAGGTGCACTTACCTTAAATGATAGTGCATTAAGGTGCTCATACCTTAAATAAACGCCTATTGACATTGTTTTCAAAACATTGGAGACAAACAATAAGATCAGTTAATAATATAAAAACATGGCATATTGAAATGATGCTAGATAAGGTAAAAAAAACAGACAGTCGGTCAAGTGTCCTTTGTTCAGGGTGTCCGTTGTCCACAGATGACAGGTGTCCTTTGTTTACAGGTCAATTATAGAACGTTTTTTCCTTTGGGGAATATTGATGGGTCCATTGAAAGCAGGTGTCTGCTGTTCTCAGGTGTCCCTTAGCTCAGGCTGACTTGTATATGTATCTGTAGATTTCCTTGTTTATTACTTCATTTTTAAGCCATAATTATACAAATACAGACTTCAACCTCAAATTAATTATAAATGGCAATAAACAGGAGCATATGATAATTAAAGAACTTTTTGAGGGACCGGTAGGGGACTACTGTATTGCCTGCAATACTATCAAATGCTTGTTTGTTAAAATTCTATGCAGCATATTTTTTATACTTACAAAATAATAACTTTAATTATGTCAATGTAAAATATGCTTGAAAACAAATCTGACCATGTAGTAGTCATGAAGGCTACAGTGCCAATACATGTGATCTCTACATTAAACCTATATTTACTACCATTTTATTGAGTTGCATACTATTTTGTATCTTGCAAACTATATGTATCATTGTATATTGTTTGATTCCTTGCATACTATTTGTTCCATTTCAAATTATCTGTATCCTTCCATACTACATGTATCCTACCATACTATATGTCCAACTTGTATTAAGCAGTCAACCAAGAGACAGCTTATCATTGGCTTCTTATGACATGTTGACTGCTTTAGACACATTATGACATTAGTGAGTGTTTACCTTTTACTGTGTTTATGTAAAAAATAGGAATTACTGAAATAGTAGATCTACTGCAAAGTTTAGTTCTTATAGATATTTAATACTTATTTTACAATACTGATTTAGGAATGTCAAAGTATTTAGGGATATCAACATACATTTAAGAATATCAAACGTATTTTGGGTAAATTCAGAAAAAAATACATTTCTCCATTATTAGCAGTTTGGTCACTCAGTATACAAAGCATGCCATTTTGAATGATTTGCATCAAATTTACACAGAGTGTACCGAAATCTTTGCAAAATTTTTTCAAGAAAATCGCAAGAAAAAAGTGCACATATTCATACAGCCATATTTCAGATAGTGTGAGTTTTTAATTTTTCTTTACGAAAAAAGCAAATAGTACATTTTAAGATGACGTAAGTAACTATATTTATTATATACCTATGAATGTTCATCTTTAAAATTAGTTTGTATTTTCTTGTAGAATACATACAGTTGTATTCCACTTTTTCTATAAATAGAACAGATTGGTAATTTCCAGTTATTTCCAGTTGCTTTCCTGTAAAACACTTGTTGTACCTTTAAATATGACCAATAATTGTTTGTTGGTGGTATTATTCTTTAAACTGACGAAACAAAGTGTGTAAATAGATTTAACGCAATATATGCCAGATTTCTGCGAGATGTGTAATGGAAAATAATTTACCTTGATAAGGTAATCCCGGTAAAAATAGTTCCGACTGAAAATGTATTTATGGTCGAGAAAAAAGTGTTCAGTGTTTATTAAAGGTATATAATAAAAAGAATACTACGTAAGCGTGTGATCCGCCAAGCCGGATTGTTCTCGGTGGCTGTGCAATACCTGGATTGTGCTCGAGGCTACACAGGGTATTACACAGCCAACTCAAACAATCTGGCTCAGTGGATTACACGCTGATGTAGTATTCAATATGTAATTTGAACAAGATTTGCATAAAAACAATAAAACTGCAACAAGAATGTTTGTCTGCATGAAATCTTGGATGAGTGCATTATTGGGTCACGTGGGATTAAAAGTAGGTCACGAGGTCAAATCTTAGCAAAAGCTTGTAAACGCACTCGAGACCCCATTTATCTTCACCAAACTTTGTCAGAATATTTGTCTGCATGAAATCTTGGACGAGCTCGTTATTGGGTCACATGGGGTCAATAATAGGGTCACAAGGTCAAATCTTAGAAAACAGCTTGTTAACACACAAGAGACCACATTTACAGCCCAAACTTGGTCAGAATGTTTGTCTGCATGAAATCTTCGACAAGTTCATTATTGGGTCTTGTGGGGTCAAAAAAGAGGACACTAGGTCAAATCTTAGCAAAAGCTTGTGAACACACTAGCAGCCCCATTTTTAGCCCAATCTTCACCAATTTTGATCAGATTGTTTGTCTGCATGAACACTTGGATGAGTATATTATTGGGCCATGTGGGGTCTGAAAGTAGGTCACTAGGTCACATTTTAGAAAAAACTTGTGAAAACACTTAGAGGCCATATTGGTCAAACTTAGCCAGAATGTTGGCCAGTATGAAATCTTACATATATTTTGAAGTCGGTCATATGGATTCAGTAGGTTACTTGGTAAAATTCTAGAAAATGTTATCAACCCAGTTTCCACACTAATGGTCCAATCTTTACTAAAGAATTCTTAAGTAAATAACTCTTAATTACTTGATGTCTGATTTGAGCCTTCTAAAAGCCTGCGTCATCAGGTGAGCAATTAAGGGCCATCATGGCCCTCTTGTTGTAAACAACCAGTGTCATCTGCAACATTGTTCCCCACCTCGCTACGACACACACATTGTAAGCAGGGTACTGTTATAAAACCAGGAAAGTAACTGGTACTTTTAAGTAGTACAGAACTAGTCTTCCTTAGATAGCGGGTGATCGATGCATGTGGTTAAACGAAATAACAACCGTTCCAGTATAACACTTTAATTTAGGGAAATTTACGTTGAGGTATAATAGTAAATTTTAACCAATCTCATTGACAAAAGTTTTTATTTGTTAATAAACATTCATGTGCTATACCATTTCCATATACTGTTATATACAGTGCGCATTTTATTATAACATTTTCTGATTTATTACTGTTTAAAAATTTTTGACACATATTTACGCTTTCAGAATTATGGTTTCAAGTACAAACAGTCTTTTATCTTTTGCTGATTTAGATTTGTGTTTAGTGTTGAAATTTTTTCTGTTCTTTTTTGCCTAATATTTTGAAGAAGTATTTTATCCTATCTCTGATAAAAATTGTTTCTTGTTTTGGTCCTCCATATTCTGATGTTATTCTACACAATGACTTTTGGAATACCTTTAAGTACCTTGTTGGATGTGATGTCTATCATATACTCATACTAATTTAGTGACAGTTGTATTGACCCTTATTGCTGTGTTTTTGCTGTTTGAGGTAATTATATATAAAAACCTATGGTGTTATTCGTACAAAGGTCTTATATTATTATTCATCTATTACACATGATTTCCTGGTTTTGATTTTTGTTGCTAACCTCTAGTAGCATATGTATTTTATGGCCTTATTGGGTTTTAAGGCCTAATGGGTTTTTAAGCCTAATGTTTTTTAGGGCTACTGGTTTATTATACAAACACAAATGTTCAATTAGTATGCAGAGCATTTCCTTTTCTTAATTTAGTTAGAAAATAAAGTTTGTAGCTTTTAGTTTTTTTATTTGCCATGTTATTTAATGCTTGTTATATATACACCATGAAAGCATTTTACTACTACATATTTGTAAATTGTCTATAACAACATACCAATTTTTTAAATTTTTACAAACGGTTTCAAGTTTGTAAAAGTCCATTTGCAAAAGGAAATGTATGTACATATGGAGTGGATTCAAGACAATCTATCAATGCAAAAATGACGACCTGGTAGGGTGATTGGTAGTGTCGGCTCCAGTTACAGGAGGCCCCAGGTTTGATCCCGGGGCCGACATACCATATTCATTAAAAATGGTTGTGGTATAGCTCACTTGCTAATGCTCAAGCAAATATAAGGGTAGTTCTACGACTGGTTGGCCAGGTGTCAGGATAATGTGACTGTGGTTTCATGCCAGGTGTTCACAGCATGCTATACACAGTGACGGCAGCACTATATCTGCTTCAAGTGGACACCATCTCCAGATGACTGAAATACTGTTGGTGGGACGATAAACCCAATAAATAAACAATACGAAAATGTAACTGGATTATGTATTTAAATGGAGTCTGGTTCTTTTTGTCACTTTTTTCAATGTATAGGTTTAACCAAAGAATAGTTTGCTCTTCTAGTTTGAGCATAAAACCTTTCAAAGAGACGTTATTTTTCATCTTTTTAAAAATAATGCAAACAGTGTTGTGTCTTTAATGTCTTTGTAAAATGTTTAATATGCATTTCAGTTACAATTTCTTATATTTTTTACCCATTTTGTTTATAGGTGATGTATTTTTTCATATGAACATTCTGAAAGTTATGTATGTCTGCACCATCATTTTGTGGGTATAATTTCACAGCAACTTAATTACTGTTGTCAATACACATATTTTTAATCTTATTACCTATATGCTTTATTTTTGTTAAAACCTTAATGTATTCTATCAAGTGGAGATGTGCTATAAAAAAAATCATTTTTTTATTTTTTTATTTTTTATAGATCAGAACTTCGTGGAATCAAAATGAGCTGTTGATTAAAAATTACCCGTGATTACTAATTAATATTCTGAACATACAATCCTTCAAACAATTGTTTTGTCTTTATATTGGGAGAATCGAAAGCACGTCAATAGTTTCATACTATTTTAAACTTAACCTAGTACGTCTGTGGCCTGCACATAGTGGAATGTACATAATGTGTACAGGGTGTTTTATAATGATCTGACAACATAATAAATGTACAATATACTTTCATATAATAAATATTGCAATATTGTAAATAGTTTTGAAATTGGTATATTTTTGTAGACTGTATAAACATATGAAAATGTTGACATTATGTCATTTATCATATCCAAACAAGTAAATTTCTAAGATAATTTGAATAGCAGTTTTGTTATGTACCGGTAGTCTATTTTATGATAATTATTTGCATGTTCCAGTGACCTTATCAAAGCAAAAAGTATACCCTTAAAGTGAAAAATGCTTGTATCATGTAATACAGACATGGCTGCCAACTTCCAGTAACATTGTGATATCTTTCTTAATAAAACTGGCACCATCCTTCATCTAGAGCAATGCTGGAAAATGATATTGTTTTAGAAATAGGTATGACTGTAAAAGTTTTTAGATAACCTTCTGTTGTCACACATCTAACAAAACTTCATACTAGCTGCTGTGGGGCTGTAACCTTTATTGAAGGATGCCTCTCATTTTAAAGGATTTATAGGGGGCTCCTGTGGCATGGTGGTAAAGTCACCAATTTGTAACTACTCTGGCAAGTCCCTCTCAGGGCAAAGGACTTGATGTAGGAGGGTCTTCCAGCTGACCTACGGTGCACCACTGGTTCTACTCGGACATTTGTCTGGGGTCTTCCTCCACCAAAACAGGCGGATGTCGCTATAATAATCCTAATTGGTCACTACAATGTATCTTAAAAAACAAAACAAATGCAATAAAGGATTTATAAATTAGAATGGTATCAACTACAGGTTTTATGAAATACCCTGTACAAGCAAGTCATAGTGTATACTGGTTGGCCTGATTCAGTATTTTGTATAAATGTTAAGAGCATTGGTGTAGTTCTATGTTTTATGAATCTTCATTGAGCAGTGACCAAGTGACTTTAGGTCTGCTGATCTTTGACCAAGTTGTATTTAAATCTGTTAAATTTTGACCTTGTTGCTTTAAGTCATGGATATACACAATATACACAAACACTTTTCAATGTGACACTGTTTTTACTTTTTGATTTTTTTTAGTCCATGCTACAAAGTATGATGTTGTGGTTTTCTTTTTTCAAAAGCCATAAGGTTCTTTGTGCATCATCTGTCCATAAGCAGTTATTTGCAGAAAATTCTTCTTTATTACTCATAGGAAAATTGTCTTCTTTCCATGGATGATTGATATAGATGTGTAGTTGTGCAAATATGTTTGAAAACTCGAATGCATTGTTCATTTCTTCCTTGTTGATTTTTCTTAGAAATTTCTTGTGCTTGCTACACCTATGCTATTAATTGTAACTTCTTCATAGTACTGTTAATGATTGATATTTATATATAAAGGTGAGATGATTTCCTTGTCCATCTCAGAGTTATAGCCCATCGTTATTTTCTTTAGTGGATAACAACTTTATATCTTGCCAGAATTTATCTACTGATGATTTATACTAAGTTGCACTAGTGGCTTGACCTTCATGCATATAATGCTCTGCCATGTGGTGCTTTTGTTTGTTTTATCTGTTTTACTTTAGGTCAGTATTATTTTATTTAATGGTGAAATGGTAGTAAATACTTTTAACAAACGACTTAAAAGAGAAATTCTGGTGAGTTTGATTGAAGACTAAGATGAGCTAAAATTATACTGCTTTAAATTTTACAGCACTCTTTTACTGCTGTTAATGTGTTTGTGTTAATTGTAAACTATAATTGGATATTAATTGAATAATAAAGTTACTGAACAAATAAATGCTTTGTATGTCTTTGTACGAAACACTGTATATATTGTCAATTGGTATTTTTCCTTTTATTTGTGAATTTCATAAAGGGAATCATAAAGAAACTGTCAATACTCTAGAAGATATAGTTGTCAGTGTTAATAAACATTTATTTTTTGTTATCTGTAGTGATACTCAGAGAACTTAACTCTGTGATAAATGTTGCTAAGGTCATGTTGTAATTATGTTGTTAGCTGTCATTATTTATATTTGATAATAGATGTTACCCATGTTTATGAAAAGAAAAGATGATTTTCACAAGGTTTTGTTCATTGTGGGTTTTTTCCATCTCTTTTCTTGTTAACAGTTTTTTGGAGAGCAGGGCATCTTATGGAATAGCTAAGTAATCAAGAAAATAACATAGATGGCAAAACTTTAAATTGAAGCTGTTTATTAATGTTTTGGTGATGGTTATCAATGAAATCATTTGTATTCTAAGCATGTCAGTGTAGCTTGCAACTGTAAAAGACACCAATATAATAGTAGCTGACAACAAAAAACAAAGCACAGTGGCAGGCAATAACAGGAAGTTGCAGCAGTATTGTTTAAGATAAAACAACATAAAAATAACCCATCTACATTGATTGTTTACTGGTAATATATGTCCTGAAAATGTTAATACCAATTTTGGTTGAGCAATACAATTCTGGTAAACTGGTTACGCAGGCATCACCAGCAGAGTGCCATCATCATAAGGTATTTTGCCCCCTTACTTAGCACAGCCTCTGAATGGGTGATCCGTTTTCAGCCAGTCTACATTAGTTGGAAGTCTGGATTGTCATGCTGAAACCAGAGCCAGCTGGAAGCCCTTTTAGCAGCTTTGTACCAAAAGCACGGACTGTTGCTTTTCGGTCTTGTCTCTTAATGCCCAGTGCTCCTAGCATTTTCTATGTTGACCGTAACAGAAATCCATGAAAGCCGACCTCCACTAGGAAAACCCCGGGGAAAACCCATGTTTTCCATTTGTTGTCTCTGCAGCTGTTTGCCAAGTCTTTAGTACATCTTTATCTAATGTGCTTCCTTTGTCCTTTCTTCCCAGGACAGTGTGAGTTCCACCTGTATCACTTGTGAATTCTTGAAGGATACTGGTGCTGTGTTTGAATGCGTCATAGTCCCTTCTCTCATAAAGTTGATGAAATCAGGGACTTTCTTACTTTTTGATCTTTTTCCAGCCTCTCCAGCTCAAGGATGTGTGCCGGTTGTTATCATGACACCACCTGTATTGTCCTTGAGTCAAAGAGGTAGGGCAGCCATAAAGTATATGAGCCATAAAGTATATGATGCAGTGTACCGGTGCGATCACAAAGCTGGCATGATGGGTCATCTAACAGTCTCCATAGGTTTAGGTTGGCTGGAGTTGGCAATAGTTCATGTAATGAAAAAAGGAGGAAGCTTAACTGCGGTGGTTCATAAGCCCAGTTCCTGCCATATAAGGTTCCACTCTGGTACATCATTCTATTTTATCCAGTTTCTTTGTGAGCTTAGCCCTTTCACTCATGGTTTGGCGATTTTTGGCGTTGTGCGGTAGGCTCATAGTTTGGCGATTTTTGGCGTTGTGCGTCTGGCTCATACATACGCCATTTTACGCTATGCTGTCATTTGCATAGTTTGGCGAAATTACGACCTCGAAGTTAAGTGCAAAATCATAAGTGAATACTTCATTTAAAGTCTTTCTTTTATCTTTATTCAGTAAGATAAAGCCTTTATTTATACATTTAGTGAATAAAAAAGAGGTGTTGTTCTGAAAAATTTGTGAACATTTGCTAAGTTTGTAGAGCACCCTAATGGAATTTTCCATTGTTTACACTCGCTGGCAAGTCTTACCATTTCTAAACCGCAACAACTCTCACATGGTCAGCCTAACAAGAAAAACCGAGTATGCCGATGTAATAAACATCCGCTTCCTTCACAATAAATGGAAGTGAAGTATTTGATGTTGAAAAGTTTTGCCGACTTATCGGAACCCGCTGTTGCTTCGGGGCAGCATTGGGCCATAAAACCCACTGACTAATGAGAAGGGCAATATGTTTTATTGCTCTGTGGATCAACTTGGAATGTATTTAAGCTTCATTTGATTGCCTCGTTCATTAGCATTCTAATCGCTGCATCCTTAAAACCTATTGAAAAATATCTTGTACACAAATTGTTTGATAATATTTATTGATAGTCTCACTTTATCTTGCTGCAGAAGTATGCCTGATGCTTATGATATTTTGTTTGGTAGTGACACTGAGTCAGAATTTTCTAGTTTTGGGGAATCAAATTTAGATGTTGTATTGTAAATAAAAACAGTAGCAATTAATGAACATTTCAACATAAAATAAAGAAATTGCCTATGACAAATTTCTTTTGTTTTATTCAAACCCTCTTCTAACAATTTACATAACCTCATATGCATGAAAATTATATCATCAGAAAGAAAAATTATTTCTGAATTTTTTTTTAATTACATAAATATGATTAAATAACTCATTCTAGCTTAAAATATAACTTAAACATAACTACTGTCAGCTTCTCACACAAAATCATTAATGCTCTGTGAACCTGAGGTACCTTTATCACCAGTTTACCTATGCATGTCGGATGGCTTGATAAGCAATCTGGTTATGGATTAGGCATATGGTTATTTAGAGAACTGTATGAGTGAAAGGGTTAACTGTACCGCCCCTGCTGAGCTTGACTCCTCTACTCACCTTATGTCTTGCTGCACCATGGACCACCTCTCTATCTTGTTGGCATGTTCCATGATGTCTAGTTCCCAGTCCTTCTCTTCCTTTGTTTGTTGCTCCAACAATTTCCCGGTGTCTAAGGTTAACCTCTGTTTGCTTCACCACTTGATTTACAGGTCATTTCCTCCCTATTCTCACCTCTATGCCTGCACCTCAGACCTCTATATGAAGATCCTCACACGTGTAGAAAGGGTCGGGCTTTAGCTGCTTTAACATTTCTCTTCCAGAGAGCTAATGGGTCTCTGGAGCATGCTGGAACAATACTGATACTTTGACTGTAAAGGCCTGCCTTTCATTTTCTTTGTTTTAGGGCATACTCTGCAATGCTTTGAATTTTGTATGTCCGTGTTCTTTATTATACCATATATGAACATGATATTGTGACTTTTTTGCTCATGATATATTTGATTTCCTGAGGAACACAGGTAAGAATGTCAGGTAATAATAAAGTGTCGCAGGAAGAGCTGTCATAATGTCAGATTATGTAAAAGCATCTGAGGAACAAATGTCAGAATTTCAAGTAATAATAAGGTATCTGAGCAATGACAAAGAATGATAGGCAATGTTCAAGTATCTGAGGAAGAACTTCAAGAATGTCAGGCAATGTTAAAGTTACAAAGGAAAGTGTGCTTTAGGAATGTCAGATAATGTTTAAGTATGTGAGGAAGAACTGTAGGAATGTCAGGCAATGTTAAAGTATCTGAGGAAAAACTGTAAAATGTCAGGAAATTTTAAAGTATCTGAGGAAATATAATAGGAATGTCAGGCAATGTTAAAGTATCTGATGAAGGACTATAATTATGTCAGATAAAGTAACGGTATCTCACGAATAACTGTTAGAATGCAAGGCAATGCTAAAATGTGTGAGGAAGAGCTGTAAGAATGTCAGGCAATGTTAACGTATCTGAGGAAGGACTGTAAGAATGTCAGACAATGTTAAGGTTTCAGAAAAACTGTCAGAATGTCAGATTATGTTATAGTTTCTGAGCAAGAAATGTAGGCATGTCAGGCAATGTATCTGAGGAATATCTGTAACAATGTTAGATAATGTTTAAGTATCTAAAGAAGAATTATAAGAATGTAAGCTTATATTAAAATATCTGAGGAAGGACGGTAAGTATGTCAGCCAATGTTAAAGTTTCAAAGGAAGGTGTGCTGTAAAAATGTCAGATAATATTTAAGTATCTGATGAAGAACTGTGGGACTGTCAGGCAAGGTTGAAGTATCTGAGGGAGGACTATAAGATTGTCAGGCAGTGTTAAAGTTACAATGGAAAGTGTGCTTTAAGAATGTCAGATAATGTTAAAGTATCTGAGAAAGAACTGTAAGAATGTCCGGCAATGTTAAAGTATCAGAGGAAGTACTATTAAAATGTCAGACAATGTTAAAGTATCTGAGGAATAACTGTTAGAATGTCAGGCAATGTTAACGTATCTGATGAAGGACTACTATAATGTCAGGCAATGTTAAAGTAACCTAGAAATAACTGTAGGAATGTCAGGCAAAGTTAAAGTATCTGACGAATAATGTAGGAATGCCAGGCAATGTTAAAGTATCTAAGGAAGCGTCCCAATCTCTTATTTTGGCAGATACCGTTTTCCGAGAAGACCTTCTCTGGAGTTAGTGTTATTATTCAGGGTGTAAAGTGTGGTTCTTTAACTGTTCCTCTCCATAACATTGTTTTGTCTTCCACTTTAGTTAGTGGTTTAGTGTCTGTCGGTCTTAGATCTTCACTACCTTTTGTGGATGTCCGTTTGTTGCTAGGCAACGACTTAGCTGGAGATAAGGTCGTTGTAAACCCACTCGTTACTAGTGTGTCATCTATCATTGACAAACGCCCTGATCCTCCTGAACATGAAATTCCTAATCTTTATCCTTCTTGTGCAGTTACTTGTTCTATGACTAGCAAAGCTATCCAGAATTAGGCTAAAACGCCTTTGACAAAAATGTCACTTCTAATGTTGGCTAATGACCCGTTCCTTAAACATGTGAGTTCGTCACATTCTAATATGTCAACATTTTCAACTGATTGTCATTCATCAAATGACAAACCTGATGATAAAAGGTCAAGGTCACAACTTGTTCAGGGCCAATACAATGATTCTGATAGTTCTTGCTTGTTCGAGAAGGTTTTACCTGAGAATGAGATTTTATGTTCGCAGACCGGTTATTATGTACGGAATAGTGTTTTGATGAGAAAATGGAGACCACCAGATGTTTCAGTTGATGATGATTGGGCGGTTGGCCATCAGATTGTAGTTCCCCGTCAGTATAGACAAGAAATTTTAAGTCTGGGTCATGAATCACCTATGTATGGTCATTTAAGTATCACAAAGACTCTCAATAAGATCCTAAACCACAAATTAGATCCTAAACCACTTCTTCTGGCCAGGTCTTAGGTCTGACGTGTCTTAGTGATGCAACTCTTGTCACATTTGTCAAATGGTTGGTAAACCAAATCAAAATATTCCCACAGTTCCGTTACAGCCCATTCCTGCATTTGAGGAACCGTTTAGTCGGATTATCATAGACTGCGTTGGACCTTTGCCTAAGACGAAGTCAGGAAATCAGTACTTATTGACCATCATGTGTGCTTCGACACATTTTTCTGAAGCAATACCTTCAAGGAATATTCAGTCAAAATCGATTGTCAAGGCTCTTTTCAAAATCTTCACCTTTGTTGGCCTCCCTAAGTAAGTTCAATCGGACCAAGGTTCGAATTTTATGTCTGGTATATTTCAGCAAGTCATGCACGAGTTAGGGCTCAAACAATATCGGTCATCTTATCATCCTGAAAGTCAAGGTGGCTTAGAGAGATTTCACCAGACATTGGAAAACCTGATTCGTTCTTATTGCTGTGACACTGACAAATGCTGGGATGATGGAATCCCATTGCTCTTGTTTGCAATTAGGGAGTCAATAAGGAGTCTCTTGGATTTAGTCCATTTGTGCTTGTGTTTGGCCACTCTGTTCGTGGACCGTTAAAACTTCTTAATAAGAAGTTCCTATCGGATGATGAGTCATCATTGAACTTGTTGAAGTATGTATTTGGTTTCCGAGAAAGGTTATCAAAAGCTTGTGAATTGGCAAGTTCAAATCTCAAAGCGGCCCATTGAAATATGAAAGAAAGATATGATATTAATACTCAAACTAGATCTTTCAAACCAGGTGTCTAGGCTCTTGCACTATTGCCAATCCCATGAAAACCATTACAAGCCAGATACTTTGGGCTTTACAATGTTGAAAAGAAAGTCAGTGACCTCAATTACATAATACTCACTCCAGGGAGACAAAAAGAAAGACAAATGTGCCATGTTAACATGTTGAAATTGTACATTGACAGAAATAGCCAAATTGTTAATAAACCTGTGTCAGTTGTTCACTCTGTCCCACCTGATTTAGACATTAAAAGTCAGTTAGTGACAGTGAAATTGAGACCAAAGTGGATCCTTGTCCCACTAAGCTGAATAACTCGGACATTCTGAGGAACATTGATAGGAAATTAATTTACCTGAAACCGGATCAAAAGGCACGGTTAAAACAACTTGTTCGTGAATTCCAACACTTCTTTCCTGACGGTCCAAAACGAACTGATAAAATCCAACACGACGTTATCGTTTAAAGTGAAGCTGCTGTTAAACAACATCTATGCAGAATGAATCAAAACAACAATATCTAAAAGAAGAAATAAAGTGCTTACTGGACAATGACTTTATTGAGCCTACTTAGAGAAAATACAGCTCACCGTGTATTCTTGTGCCCAAACCAGATGGAACATATAGACTTTGCACTGACTACCGGAAGATCACAAAGACGGATTCATATCCCATACCTTGGATGGATGATTGTATTGACAAAGTTGGGAAAGCCAAATTTGTTACTAAGTTCGATCTTCTGAAAGAATTCTGGCAAGTGCCTCTTACAGACCGTGCAAAGGAACTGTCTGCATTTGTGACACCAGATGGCCTGTACCAGTTTAAGGTTATGCCACTTGGCATGAAGACTTCACCAGCAACGTTCCAACGACTCATTAACTCTGTCCTTTCTGGACTTGACGGGTGCGATGCCTACATCGACGACGTCATCATCTACTCTGAGACGTTTGACGAACAACCGGAAATCATCCGATCTTTCCTCAACAGATTGAGTGACGCAAAGCTATCCATCAACCTGGATAAAAGTGAATTTTGTCATGCTACGTTGACCATTTTGTGGGACAGGGTGATGTAAAACCTATCGATGCAAATGTTATGGCTATTTCTGAGTCTCCAATACCTACATGTACAAAGTAATTGATGCGATTTCTTGGTATGGCAGGCTATTACAGAATTTTTTGTAAAAACTTTTCTGACATTAGAAAACCTTTGACAAACCTTCTCAAAAATGTAAATCATGTGTATGGAATTTTGAATGTCAAACTGCATTCGACAAATTGAAAGTTGTACTTAAGAGCACACCAATTCTCTTAACAGCAGACTTTGGTAATAAAAATCAATGGCTGTTGATGCTAGTGACGTCGGTGCTGGCGCTGGTGCTGTTCTGTTATAATCAGATAGTGAGGGTATTGATCATCCCGTGTGTTATTTCTCAAAGATGTTTAACAAACATCAGAGAAATTATTCCACAATTGAAAATAGAATGCCTTGCTCTTATTTTTGCTAAACAACATTTTGAAGTGTATTTAACTTCTTCAGTTAAACTTATTGTTGTATTTAGTGACCACAACCCTCTTAAGTTCTTGCACAAGTTAAAGAACAAAAGCCAAAGGTTACTAGGGTGGAGCCTGTTCTTACAAGAGTTTGATTTAGAAATCAAACACATTAAAGGAAAAAAACACTGTAATACCTGATTCTCTGTCTCGTATGTAATTTTGTTAACTGAAGCACAATATTTTATTACATGTTTATTTAAAAGATTACCTGTGTTTTGAACTTTGTATAACTGTCATTGTGTTATATTGAATATAATTTGTTTTGTTATGATGTTTGTAATAGATGCATTTTGTAATTTGAAACACTAAATCGTGTGAATTTAAAACATCATATGTTTTGATATCACATCTGTTTAACATGTGACACTTATATAGTAATTTGTAACATTGTTGTAATAACTTTCTTAATTGAGTTATTTTTAGTTAAATATTCTAGAAAGGATTAATTGCATAAATCTTTTTTTTCCTTTAGAGGTGGAGGTGTTATGTACAGTATTATACCAGCATTTAAGATTACGCTAGTCAGGTTAAGGGTTTGTTTATCGTTGTAGTATTGATGACGTATTTCTCATGACGTAGCATTCGCGTAACTGCTAGAAAGAAAAGGATCATGTTAGAAAATTCATTTGTTTAATTTAAACTAGGTTTCGAGAAAGTTCTTGGTTTCGTGAATGTTTTAGAGTCTTCTGCGTTCTAGAAATTTTTTGGGTCTATATTAGGGCTTGTTAGCCGATATAAGTAGGAAGTTTGGACATAAAGTTTGGACACATAGTTTGGAAATACTTGCAGCTTCTGTAGTAAATATTTCTGTGTTGGAACTTACGTGGACTTACTATATTCAACAGTGATATTAATATTAAAGTGTTTGGTTTGGGATTATATTAATTACATTCGTGTATTGTTCTACATTTGGATTATTTCAACTGTGCGTATCTACGAGGACATTATACCAAAAACTCCTCAGGATTATTCGACGTTGGATTATTAATTAGACTTTTAAAGGGACACCTCCTAAAGGGACAAACTGTAAGCTTACATTTATTTTACTTTCTCAAATTTTGTCTGATTTATTTATCATTGTTTTATTACGCCATAGCTTTAATTGTTTATTAAAATAAAACATTATTGTACTAGTTTGTTGCTGGCTTGTTCTTTCTGTTACACCATTTTGTCGTTTAGTAAACGTGCCATTTTATTTATAGAACTTATATAGCGACACCGGTCGTAGCAAAATCTTGAGAAAAAGTATGTATAACTTAATATTCCTGAGACCATAGAATGGTTTAAAACAAAATAAAAATCGACAGCATCTCATAGGTTTCCTGAGATATCACATATGTAGAAGTTACATGTGTAAAAAAAAATTGCAAAATTATTATAATTAACTATAAAACTAAAGTGTAAATGCAGAAATTGCACATGTGCAGCAGCCTCACATTACACAAATTTATAAATGTTGTTTATATAGTATTTTTCTCGAATGTATTTTTTTTATTTCTCGGTATCTTTTTGTTTATTTTCAAGGTTATTTTGGAAGTTACAGACACAAAAATAAATATAAAAATAAATAAATAAAACAGAACGCCGCTTACCGAATTAGGATCCGTATTTTACCAGGTTAAGAAAGTCCGCAAAACAAACTTTCCCCATGCGCACATTTCAGTGAGCATTCCATATATAATTGCCAACAATAAACTACGTTGTGAAGAAAAAATCACACGAGATAGACTCTATCATTTCAATGTTTATGATGATAAAAAAATCAGATTTTTATTGTGTGTTTTTTTTTATTATTTTGTTAATTAAAATCTTTACTGATCATAAAAATGTATACTTTTGCAGCAGTTTCAAGCAATTTACACACAAAATTGATCTTGAAACAGCATGGGGCCAATGTCAAATGAAGCTTTGTGACATCGTGAGACATCACACCAATGCAGTTTAATGATATATGAATGTAAAATGTGAGCTTAATATCTAATCAATCTGGCATTCCCTAAGTGTAATAAGAAATTCACGCTTCCGCGAGGTCTAAAAATAGTAACTAGCGCATACCCTTTTAGCCAATCGGAAGGCTCCAAATCAAGAGGTGTGTTTAACATTAGTTTCCAGATTGAACAAACATAAAGCTGTATGTTCCAAGGTATGATGTAATTCATGAATAAGTTATTAATTGTGACACTGAACTTTGTTTTAATGCAAGTGTTGGGTAACGTTATGGATATTTTCAGTCTTGAAATGAACAGTCAAGTTGAATGACCAGATCTAAATTTACTGTAAGATTTTGGGATAATAGACTTGTCTGGCATATGTGGTGTGTTCATGGCGGTAAGATTAAATTATAACCATGCTTAATACGCATAGGTACTTGTTTCTACTAAAAATATGCCAACTCTGTAGATCTCTGAGTTGCATTGCAAGTTTATGTAACCGGGTTAGTTTTAATAACTTTTATGGTGAACAGTTATTGGCAAAAAATGACAGCAAGGGTTGGTAGCTCATTGGGTAGAATGTACAAATGGTTTGTCAGAGGCCCAGTGTTCGAGTCACGGTGGGTTTGCAATTTTGCACCCGTTATATTTGCTTTTTTTTCTTTAGCACTTCATGGTGGTTTTGGTCCTACCAAAGAATACCCCAGTCCTGTCAGCGCAGATGACTCTCCATGTACACCTGCCAGAAAACTACCTGCTTAACGAACTGTCCAGTCTGCTGTACACATCCCAGTGAAAAAAATCAAGAAAAGTAGTGTGTAAGTTTGAAGGTATTCTGTTATATATATAGATCTACATATTGTTTACCATGGTATTAAACATTGGCAATAACATATTTTTTACACAAATTTATTTATGAAAACTATTAATGTCATCACTGTGCTATAAAAACACAGTTTGCAAAAAACATTGGTCTACAGTATAGCCTATAATAGGCTACATTTCATAATCATGTAGAAGATATTATAACAGTTAAACACTTTAGAAATAATCACACCAAAGCTTTACTAGATCTATTTTGTTACTAGGATTTAAAAAGAAGTATTACATATTGGGTGTTAGAAAACTGGAATGCTAATAAAGTTTGTATTCACTAAATTGGTAAATTAAGTTCATTATGTTAAAATATCATTGGTAACTCCCTGTTAAAAATTGCAAAATGACACATTTGATCAATAAATGCTGCTTATCGGCAGAAAAAATAAAAATACTCTTTAAATATCAACTTCAAGTCTGACAACTGACATGTCATTTCAGTGTGTCGTGTAGCAGTGAAGACAACAGTTCACTCCCAGCCCATGAGGAACCAGTCACTGGTGTTTCATCACAAACAGACAGATTATGTTAGCCAGTTTCTTGCTTTGATAAATATGGCAAAGCAAAGTCTCTGTAGAAAACAGCTAATTGTCTAAGTAAATTTGTCATGAAAGGCAAATCCGTGGTAATTCTCTCAACAAACAAATCATTCTGTGTGAAAACAACAAACTCACAAAACTTGTACCATTGTCACATATTCTAGCATCAGGAGTTCCGCAAATAAATGAAAAATCACTGTTCACAACAAACCCACATGCATGAAAATGGCATGTGGGAAATTTCTGAAGATATTTGTTATTTGCGTCTTTTTCATGGCGTTTTCCAGAAACTGTGCTGTAGTGTTTGCAGAAACAAAAAAATTAAAAATTTGTCATTGGGGACTGCTTTTCTGGAAGTTATTTTACCAAAATTAGAAGCTGTCAGTCTAGATGACCTTGCAGAAAACAAGAGCTCACATTTTCTTTGCTCTCTTGTTTAAAGTTCTAATTTTAAGTGAGTCCTGGCAATGTGTTGCTACATTTAAATATTTGAAGATTTCTGGTAGGGTTACTGGTGATTGCAGATGTAAAGCAAGATCCCCACACTTCTGAATGATGTTATTGGCTGAAACATCTTTTACATTTCTGCTCTGAATTTGACCAAAGAATTTGTTACATTTACAATGTAATCATTTCAATTGTATTTTTTCTTTAATATACAAGTGTATGTGACTAAGTTTTATATGACATTATAAGCATTTGATTACTTCTTGGCATTATTTTTGTATGATATGATTTAATATTTGGTTTTGAGTAGGAAGTGAGGCCAATATGCTAACCATAACATAAAAATAAAGTTGTTTGTACCAATCCTGTATGTATCTACTACATAATAGTTTGTCTTATCTCCATTATGTTACCAGCTTTTATGTGGCAAAAAATGATTATAGATCTTAACGTAGTTAATATTAATTTGTGTTGGACAGAAAAATATATAATAAAATTATGTAATCAATATTTGTACCTCTAGTTTACACGTATAGTTGAGTTTTGAATATCTTTACAAGTCAGTATTTTTGTCCATTTTGTCATCACAGTAAGATTTTCTGTTTATTATATTGTTCTAGGACAATTTCCAGTATAGATCTACTAGTATACCTACATGGACTATTTCTCAATGCACTACCATTAATGAATATTTTATTTGAATATGTTTTCTTAAATGGGGCAGTATACCATATACTGTTTTCTTGGTTGTTCACTGGATTTAGCAACAATTACATGATTAATGGGTACTGGATCTATTGTTGTGCCTCTGGGAAAATTCCATTGTTGAGGGATGCTTGTACAGCTTTGGCGGTCTGGAACCCGTGAGAAATTGTGCAGCTTCAGACCCTCAATGGTATTTTTAAGGCCCACTACATGGAAACAGTGATCACACAACCTACAATTGCAAAGCTTTATAAAACACAACATCGGATGATGTCAAGGGCTCAGTGTTACCGATCAATGTGTTCAACGTAGATCTAGATCAACTGCAGATCTACTTAGCAGTTTTGCACCATTACATTCATCATGAAACAAAAATACGATTGTTGATAAGAATGAATAAATTCTTCATTTTAATTTTTAAAGAGCTAGATCTTTTGTAAAAGCTAACAAAAAATACTATGACGAAGACGAACAGTGCTACATACATACTATAGGAACATGTACGTGACGTCATTAAGATAAACAGCAAACACTGACGTGTATCATACGTGTATTTAACTCTTATTTTAAGTTTAAAATATTTTCTCCGTGTCAATGTTGACTTCAATATTAATTTTATGTGTAATCTGAGTTTTCCTTAAGGATGGATCGCATTTACATGGCACGTTTACCTTAGTGAAACCTTCATATACCTTAATCTCATGAATGTAACCTAGCTTGTGGGAAAATATTAACTGCCTTTTCAAGATTCTTCTGGGAAACTTCATGTGAATTAGGTAAGGACGTCAGTCCAATATTTTCTGGTATTTTATTGAGTGAGTCGGTAGAATCACGTTGCTCAGCCATATTTGTTTGTGGCCGCTTAGCAACTGTATCTAAGTGGGCGGAGCGTCATATACTATTTTTAGAACTCGCGGAAGCGTGAATTGTGGATCTGTAATCAACATGGAAATCAGAGCCATGCTTATTGAGAACGCTTGAGGGCGGTGCCTCGTATGAAATTCATTTTTTTTTTCGGGGACGATAATGAGTCAGTAAATAAAATGATGTCCCAGTTGTTCCGTGAGAACCTTGTCAGAAAAAAGAAACGGGTTCCGTTTTTCGACAGTCTAACTTGCAACCATAAATCTTAAAGGTAGCAGGTATTAATAGGAATTCGCAACTGTTTGGTGAGGTTTTGTTTAACAATAGAAACCGAGTATGCCGATATAAGCAATGTAGCTTGTAATGACAGATGTAACAGATAACAATGAAGAATAACAAAGTAACGGATTGTGTAGTTCCCATCAGAGTTACGGTTCGTTACTCTAAAATATTTATGTAATACATGAATCGACAGTATAATTGTAAAAGAGTGTTTAGTCCGCAGGATAGCCATCTTCTTGTTTACAGCACATGTTCTCTACCAGGCGCGTATCTGGGCCGTTTTTGAAGTTACGCACAATTACAAGGGAAATAACCTTGTAGTAATACTTTTGATTATATTCGGTTCTTTTCTAATGAAAAACGGGTAAAATGCGGACATGCGAGGAATTTAACGCAAAATAGGAACGACCTTTTCAACTGGAATGGCGGGGTTATAAGATTTTATAACATAGAAACTGGGGAAATAAAATATATCATTCCTATCCCGGGAAAGGTATTGATATTCTTAGTGTTGTTGGTACATTTAGATTATCCGAATTTTCGAACGGAGGTTACGCACGTGCGTAAAGTGCGTAATGGCAGAAACGCGCCTGCTCTCTACGGCGCCTTGGATATCTCACACCCGTGCTCTTTCTTGTTATAAAATTTCAACCATTTACCTTTCTTTTCGGTTATAAAGGAACGTTTATTCTGACTATTCATAAACTGCTATCTTACCTTTCCTTTGAGTAGATATATTTGCTTGATTAAATAAATAATTTACACTTTTTTGAGATTTTGAAAACCCGTGAGATTGCAACATGGACATAAAATTGTATCTTAATGATTTAGGTAAGAATAATTTAAATTGCTTGTGCAATATTTAAAAAAAAAGCAGATTAACAATAAAATTAAGAATATTTCTAATATAAAGTGCGATGGGCTGTATGAAACTACCAACCTACTTGGGAGATAGCTAATACATTTCTTTAATCTAACAAAAAATAAGGGATATGGATAGCAGGCTGGAATTTGACTAAAGAACATTGATTTTAAGTAGAACAGAACAGACATGGTGAATTTTGAGATGGTAGTAATTAGAGCAGTGATTACTGGAGATTAAAGGAAGAGTGTTGATGAGGGATGTGGGGGTAAAAATGATGCTTAAGTGGCGATATTGTAACTTATGGTGTGTTGTCTTTGGCTGCTTGAATCAAAAGCGTTACAATGGTTTTCATCTTTCTTAGCAACTTTAGCTCAACAGTCTATAGATAGTTTCCACATCAGTGAAAATCCCTAACATTTGCAGCCATCTTTGATGGTTACTTCAAGGGATTTTCATATGAATTGTATAGAAGGGTAAATTTTATTTTCTTGTAATTTCTTCATTTGTGGTCCAAAATTAAAAGCTATACACCATTTTTTGGCTCATACTTAAACAAAATGAATAGTGTATCATTTTCGGTTGTATTTCTTTTACCTTTAATATAGTTTTGATATTTAAAATACTATATTACTTTATTAGCTGTTAAATTTGATAAAAAATTCAGACATATAGACTGAAAAATTAAAACACAGTGTTGAGTTTAATACAGCACATTTCCAGATTTCGGCCTACATTAGCTTCTGTCCACAAAGATGGCTGCCTTAAACCATAGACATATAATAAATGTCTTATTGTATATATGATCCCTCTATTTTCTTGTAAGATGTAATGCAAAATGTAAACAAACCATCCAGAAGTTTCTTGTCAAAACAAAAGTATGCAAAAAACAAGCTGCCTTACGGAAGACAGTCAATGAATGAGTAGAATATTATTCCAGAAATAGTATTGCAGTTATCAGGAGACAGTGACACTTTGATAATTTTATTTATATATTGCTCTGCCCATGACTCGATACAACATCCAGGTGTATTAGGCTGACCTTGCAGTAGCTTTTCAGGTTTCAATCAACTAAATATAGAGTGACAGAAGTACAACAATACTAAGAATGCTTTTAATGAAATGTTTTTATTGTGTGTTGTTAGGTGGCGTTGCTCGCATCAGCATCCAGAGTTGTGAGAATGTTGAATTTTGGAAGGATGAAAGATTGACCTTGCATGAACTTGACAACCAGTGGCCAGTCTGGGGAAAAGAAGGACTTTTACAGAAACAAATATGTCTCATGAGACTAGACACATTAATTCCTTTCAGGCATGCTTCAAATGTTAACTTTGTTATTGTAATCTGTTAAAAGTAGATTTTCAAGTGATTATATTGTGTAATGCAGACGTTTTAACTTTTGATTTCATGTATAGTCTGTATTGAGAAGAATTGTTGTTTTTTTTGCATCCCTAGACTTGTCTGCTTTCTAATGCATTGTCTATCAATTGACCATGGAATTATTTATAAGTGACACATTTTTGCATACCTTTAATCGCTTACTGGGATGTACTATCGCCCAAACATCGCAATGATTGTATTAAACAGAAATGAAAATACAGGCATTAATTGTTTAATGTTCAATGTAGCATGGCATAGGTTCTTTTAACATTTAAGTACATTTAAATACATATATATCTTGTTCAATACAAAATGTTTCCCTTTGACAGTAACATAATACAGCAATACAGTGCATGTGACATTGAAATTCCATTGGTCAATTTAGTAAATATAATATCTATAGCATAAATAACACTATGGCTCAGAATGCACAATTGTTTTTTAAAGGATTGACCAATATAAACATTTTACATAGGAACATACATCTATATGATACATACATTTCATATTGAAATAGTATTGTATTTTAACAGTAAGAATACACATTATCAAGATATTTAATTGAACTAAAGTATATACAGATAATTTGAAAGTGTTTCCTATATTCATTCTCGCTATAGACTACCATGCACACACACAAAAAAGTTTTATTTTCATTCCTTTCCTGCATTTTTTTAATTGAATTAGTATTCAAACCATTTAAGTGACTTTGTGGAATAACTGTTTTCTACATCCAGATAATAATTGACAAGACTCATCCCACCCAAAGTATGTTACAATAATGATAATTATATCCTCCCACTACAAAAGACGTTAGTACTCGTGTATCTCGTGTCTATATAACCTATAAATCTCAAAATATAATTCAGTGATTGACTTATTTTAATACTGATGAAACGTGTGTTGACTAAAATATGTACAAAAACAAGTATTAATTAGGTGTGCCATTAAGTGATTCCTGTTAATTTTCAAACACACAAAAAATGTTTATGTGGAATGTAATTTTGGTTTGTATATATCCTGTATTCTTGTTACCTATCAGCTGTGTATATACAATTTCATTAAATTCATGTAGAAATAAATACATACATGTTATTGTGTGTTGTAATATGTTACCACATTTTATAAGACATACCAGTAAGACCTACCCAGATATATTTTACACATCTGTTATCTTACGTACAAAAATAATCCACGAGTCAAAAAAAACTAAATAACATTTACAAATATCATTTTTACATGCAAACAAAATAACAGCTTAAAGATTGCTTGAGCTAGTTACCTTGATAAATCTGTATTGTGTACAGAAATTCATAATTTGTTGCCCATTAGTAAGATTTCCATAGACAATTACTGCATAACAAACAAAACATTGACAAATGAAGTCACATGACCACAAAAATTACTGACAAACAAACTTTACCCATTAGATATTTTAAAAAGCTGCAAAAAAGTAAGATAAATTGTTAAGAGTGCACTTTTCTAAGCAATACCAAGTCGAGGATGCTGCATTTGAAGTATCTGAACAAACATCATTTTTTTCGACTTTCTTTCTAACAATCGATACATAGTTATGTTTTTATCTTCCCATCATAAAATATTTCAAAGCAAAGCAAATAAGGCAATTTTTCTTTAAAAAAAACCAAAGGTACCCTCCAGTGAAATATTTATTTCTAGATTAAAAAAGCAGCAATTATTTGCCAATTTAAAAGATTTTACATGAAGATAATTTGTAATGACAAGTAAAATGTGTATTTTAATGTTTAATTAAACATAGTATAGGATACTTTTCCTTAAATCATTGTAAATACTGTATGGTTTGTGACACAATAAACAGTACAATTTTGTTATTAGAATTACTGCTTTGAAAATTATGTTGCCGGCATTAAAAGCAATAGTTTATCATTTAGCATTTTTTTGGCTGTGGTAAAATTGACTTTGGCTGACCATTTATTTAAACAGCTATCGAAAACACAGAAGTCATTTATATTTAGCTTGATTCACATAATAACAAATCAACATAAGCAGTAACATGTATAACAAGAGGGCCATGAGGGCCCTTTATCGCTCACCTGAGGACACAGGCTTAAAGTGGGCTCAAATCTGGCATCAAGTAATTTAGAGTTATTTTCTTTAGAAATCTTTGTGAAGATTGGACCATTTGTGTGGCCACTGGGTTGATAACATTTTCTAGAATTTTACCAAGTAATCTACTGAATCCACATGACTCACTTCAAAACATATGTAAGATTTCATACTGACAAAAATGCTGGTCAAGTTTGGTGAAGACTGTGCCATCAATGTAGCCTCTTAAGTGTTTTCACAAGGTTTTTCTAAAATGTAACCTAGTGATCTACTTTTTGACCCCACATGACCCAATAACGAACTCATCCAGGATTTTATGGAGACAAACACTCTGACCAGGTTAAATGAAGATTGGCCAATAAATGGGGCCTCTAGTGTATTTACAAACTTTTTCTAAGATTTGACCTAGTGACCTACTTTGTGACCCCATGTGACCCAGTTGCTAACTCATCCAAGATTTCATGCAGACAAACTATTCTGACCAAGTTTGGTGAAGAGTGGGCTATAAATGTGGTCTCTGGTGTGTACACAAGCTTTTTTCAAAGATTTGACCTAGTGACCTACTTTTTGACCACACGTGACCCAGCTACGAACTCATTCAAGATTTCATGCAGACAAACATTCGGACCAAGTTTGGTGAAGATTGGGCTATAAATGTGGTCTCTAGTGTGTTCACAAGTTTTTTCTAAGATTTGACCTAGTGACCTATTTTTGACCCCACGTGACCCAGTAACGAACTCATCCAAGATTTCATGCAGACAAAAATTCTGACCAAGTTTCGTGAAGATTGGGCTATAAAAGTGGTCTCTAGTGTGTTCACAAGCTTTTTCTAAGATTTGACCTAGTGACCTATCTTTTGACCCCACGTGCCGCAGTTACGAACTCATCCAAGATTTTATGGAGACAAACATTCGGACCAAGTTTGGTGAAGATTGGGCTATAAATGTGGACTCTAGTGTGTTTACAAACTTTTTCTAAGATTTGACCTAGTGACCTACTTTATGACCCATTAGACCCTATAACGAACTCATCAAAGATTTCACGTAGACAAACATTCTGACGAATTTGATGAAGATTGGCCTACAAATAGGGCCTCTAGTGTGTTTATAAGCTTTTTCTAAGATTTGACCTAGAGACCTACTTTTTGACCCCAGGTAACCCAGTTACGAAGTAATCCAGGATTTTATGCAGACAAACATTCTGACCAAGTTTGGTTAAGATTGGGCTATAAATGTGGTCTCTAGTGTGTTCAAATCTTTTTCTAAGATTTGACCTAGTGACCTACTTTTTGATCCCCACGTGACCCAGTAACGAACTCATCCAAGATTTCCTGCAGACAAACATTCTGATCAAGTTTGGTGAAGATTGGGCTATAAATGTGGTCTCTAGTGTGTTCACAAGCTTTTTCTAAGATTTGACCCAGTGACCTACCTTTTGACCCCACGTGACCCAGTTGCAAACTTATCCAAGATTTCATGTTGACTAAAAATCTGACTGCAAGAGACAGAAGGTTCATCTTTGTCAGCATGTCTCCCGGCTGTGTTTCCTTTTGGATTGAATTTGAATGCTGTCTCTGTAAAAACAGTTTATTGTCCTGGTAACTGTAAATAAAACAAACAAAACATACCCTGTATTAGATTTTTTTTCATTAGTAAAAGTTGTAGTAAGTTCTCAATTGCCTCACCTCTTTGATTTCAGTACTGGTTAGAACTAAATCGTTCTTTGTTTAAGGCTTTTCTTTCTTTACAATAACTAGATCTTGCAAACATGAAAATTCAAATGACACAAAGGTTTCAAAAAATGAAATACAACTGCCTTGAAAGGTAATATCTGACGGTTTCACTATATCAAAATAAATAACATCTTACACCTGTGGATTTAAGGCAATATCTCTGCGTTACTTCATACTTTTGTTTTAAGTAAATACAATTCTGACACTATTTAAATTGTAAGTACAAACTATGAAATACATAGTTCTCAATGTCCATGTTCATTTTTTTAAACTATATAAATCAGCATGTAGTGGATTTTAACTAAAAGTAAATATTAATGTCAGAGCGGATTGCCCGGATGATGACATCATTGTAATTGCAGAAGTAAATTGATTTTAATACATTTATTTAACAGATTGATATATTTTTTGCATTACCTGAACTCCTTGATAGTGGGGTTAGTCTGTCGACCTCCAATGCCTCTATGTCGACCGAAATGCTCCTCTAAAGGGTCCTGACAAATATTCTGACTGAGGATGGAACACCATGAGATAACAGGTATTTTGTGTATTCTTTGAAGGCTTCCACTATAATTAGAGCAGATTTACCTCATAGGAATATGAGTGGTAAATTTGTACAATGAAAACACTAATAAGCTAAAGAATATACAACCTTATGTGCTTACCTTTTGAATAGCTAAATAAAATACATATGAAAATACAACCAACAAATCCACCTCTAAAAGTTTAGACCACAAACAAGAGTTTGTTACACATTACATGATCATTGAAACACTTGTTAAGTTATTATATAATGTGTTAAGTGTATCTTAAATTAACATGATGAAAGCAATAACCACATAGCAAGAAAATTTTAAAAACTGTACATGTACAGTGTTTTAAAAGATCAATACATGCATTTTACACACATTTAGCTATCAAATATGAGAATTTAAGCAACTCACTTATTGAGGATTTTTTATAGGTTCATTACCTGTCATCACTATTCCCTCAAACGTCTGCGCATATAGGAACATCTTCCCCTTTTCACTTTTGGTAAAACCTTTGCGTTGGTTTACGCCCTCCTGCCATGCTTTCAAGTACACAAGAAAATTCATCTTGTAGGAACTGTAAACATAAATAGATGCATAAAATGTAGTGACACTAACATCAATGAGGTATTATGAAACTCTCAAATTGAATATGTGATCTCTTTAAGCAGAAAATAAATTTCTCAAGCAGTGGTTGTGACTGGCATATTATAAAAGTAAAGCAATTAATTCCGTCCTAAGACATGGTCAGTGTACATTCATCTTCTGAAAAATGAAGAGTTCAGACAAACTTAAGACTACAGCTACTTTCCTAATTATTGTTGGTGAGACTTAACTATCAAGACAAAATACTGGTAAGACGGCCATCTCAATAATCATTTTCTAATATCAAGTTTCAGATGAATTTTCTGTTAAACACACATATATTATTATACCTGTAATCTTGGATCATTGATTGTGGTGTATGGCACAAGGTCTGGTTTTCTTTTGTGTGCTGATTCATCAAGAGACCTTGAATTCAGGCAGTCAAAGAATCTGTCGACTAGTGATATCAGCTTTGCTGTCTCTGACAACTCGGGTCCATAGTATGCCTTCATGATTTGCGATACACTGTGACTCAGTACCTGTAATGTATATGTGCTATTATTCCTAGCTGAACAATCAGTAGTGTCCAGGAAAAGATTGTCACATCGTTGAGCCAAATCATACTAAAATTATTAAAAATGGTAGAGGCAAAGCTCTCACTCCGAAGATTACTGGCACCCATGTGGTGAGAGGCTGAAGTAGGTGACTGCTTGGCCACAGAAGCCTAGGTATAATACCATGCCAGGTTTTCATGGAATGCTTTATATATTTAAGACAAGACTATATCTGATTTAAGTGGACATTGTTTTCACATAAATGGAAGATTGGGTTAATATGATTAACACAATGTACAAAGAAAAACAGTATTACAGTTACATACTCTGACTGCAATATCCTTATGTAAATAATGGAACTACAACTTCACAAGCAAAAAATTATTCACAAAAATATAATGTAACATAAATGACATTTGATGATTACAATATATTACTTACCTGAGCTGCCAACTGTACACTCATAATAGATGATGGTGTTAGGTAGTCATGATCATAGGTCAGGTTTGTCCGATATAGATCTCCAGTCATATCATCATTATACAGCTTTTGTAAATGTGACCACAGAATGTCCTTGTTATTGTTCTATAATATATACAGAATTTCATTTATGAAAGTCAACTGAGTGATCCAGTAAGCTTAAAGCTACAAAAAGATTGTAAACATACTATCTGTGACCTGACTAAAAGACATATAAGTCTGAAGTGGTCCGGTGGTTCAGAGATCAGAGGGTTCTGGTTTCAAATCCCATATGTGAAAGGGATTTCAGTCCTGAGGCAAGACCCTTTACTATAAATTGTTCCAGAGAGTTAATGCCCGAGTTCTTGTTCTACCAAGGAAGGGCCCTTTTAGGACCACAATGGAAAAATGACCAGTGCTTTCTTGTGTTATTCCTGGGAATAATGATCACACATTTAAATGAAATGACAGCCAAAAAGTAATGACCTAAAAACATTTTAATTTATGGTAGGTTATTACTAAACAAATATACACAAGCCACCAACGCCTCTTAAGATAAGGGTATTTAGAATTTTCTAATTTCACCTTGTAGAAAACATATTTTTTCTAATCTTAGTTATTCGTTTGTGTGAAGCATATACCCAAAGATATCTTGTTCCACCTGGTTGAGATTTGTACAAGTTATTTCTTATTGTTTTTAGGTGATGTGGTACATCTGAAAAGAAGAAAATGCTTCTGTCTTCTGCGAAGAGATTGGTAGCCTTATACACCACAGCTTCCCCAGCAACTCCATGTATTCTGTATAATAATGGTTAGGTGGAGCTTTGTCGCTAGTGGATGAAATCACCTGTAAAGTAAACCATGAGGAGATAGTAGAAAGAAAAAAAAGATTCTTCTTTAAAAACATTTGCAAAAAATGTTTCGTTACTTAAAATATCAAAGACTCATTTAGTGGTAATTTAACATTTGTTATACATCAGCAAAATTTGAATTCTAAAGTGATCTGCTTCAGCTTAAATGCGTACATAATGAGAAAGGAAACAAAAAGGAAAATGCTACTTTAATTCTTTAAACAAAAATGGTGGTAAACTTAACAAATGTGACAAATCATTTAGCAGGGAAATACTCATACTGTAATACAGGGAAATTAAACAAATAATTAGCATTCCACAGCAGTGGGTAGAGTATGTCAGCATTTGTTGTTCTGGTTGAAAAGTGACCAATGCTCATCTTGATATGAGAGTTAATTCCTATCACCATGAATACTAACACATGGGTGGCAATCTTTGTTGACTCATCCTGAAATTAAATAGTTAAAAATACTTAAAACATGTATCCTTTGTACACTTTTTTTAACTAGTGATCACTGTAAAAACTCATTGCTAATAAATGTGCTTGTAATATTTGTCTTCAATTTCCGTGTTTCATATAACAGCAACAACATTCTACTGTAAACAGTTTTTCTTTTTTTTATTACTTTACTGAAAAATATACCCTTGTCTATTTCAAAGAATGTCCTTTCACTAAACAATTTGTAATTCCACTTCACTTCATTTGATGTAACTGGTTTGTTATTCTTTCTAAAATATCTGTAATCACTTTAACAAAACATTGTTTAAAAGTTAAAATAGAGAAAACTTATAAGAATGAAACTTTACCATTTCGAGTAAGAAGCTACCTAACAAACCTGAAATGTCTGGATTTGTAAATCCTACAATTGCTCCGTTTCGTCTGTCAAAGACCAGGTCAGCCTTAACCTTCATTTCATTATAAAGCAAACAGGCGTATCTTTGTTCTGGTGGACAGGATTCGGCTTTTTTACGTAGTTCCTGAAAAATAATTTTAAACAAGCCATTTTAATGCTGTGAAGTCTCACTAAACAACCAAAAATGAAGATTATCGTGAAATTTATAAAGTATGTACCCATTATTTCAAAGATAGCATGCATCGTTCGGTGAAACATGTGAACAAAATAACATAATAGATGTTGGAATAGGGGCCACAAGGTCCCCTATATTAGGGGCCACATAGTCCCCTACTGTGACAGGCTGCAGCCCAATGCTGGTTGTCAAGTTATGATGTAATATATATGGAAGTTTTGTGTGCAAATGAAGCATAGTAACACGAAGTTGGAGATATAGCTGTCTGTTACAGAGTACATTTGATGTAACATTGTAATATGTACCGGTACTTTGAACATTTTTTTATAAAATATCTGCTCTACAAAGTGCTATACTAGTAATATCTATCGCACCTGATGATATACACCATTAATAAGCTCAATCCGGTAAAGCCGAAAGTGCATAAGAAACAAGAAAGCATGCATCACATCAGATTTGTGACTTACAAATACTTTGTTAGTAAGAAAGAAATCCTTCAAAACTAATTTAAATGATATGACAAGACTTCACAGTCAGGTTTTTAGGCTGGATTTAAATGTAATAAAAATTACATACACCTGAACTCCAAAGTTCATAAAAGAAATTACATATGTAATTTACCTCAATTAAAATTTAACCTCAAAGACATGGGGTTGAAATCCTGACTGGGGCTGTACGAAATTTGTGTAGTCCGTAAGAGTTGACTTATTAGGAAGCCGTAAAACTCCTCATAAGCTCTTGGGCTCAGGAATTGCAGATATATGGCAAAGCATATCATCATGGGATGCCATCGCATGCCTTTCAGCGAACTTGCAAATGCTTTCTTCTGTTCCTCCAAAACAGTCCCATGATTGCATTATCCTGACTGTTTGCAGACTCAAAGGATGCATAAAGTCCCTTTGAAATGTCCCCAGAGACAGATACCGTTTCATCCTCAGTCATAACACATCATGTTGCTCGGTTATAGCTCCCTGGCATCATTTTGCTCTTACAACTGACTTCTCTGCAGGGGGAACCCTTGATGACTTCTGTAGAGATATATCTGTACCCCTGTCCTGCTGTCAAATGCCATTCTTTCTTCTTTATTTCAATCACACCTTCACATTTTTTCAAGTTATCTACTTTATCTAAAAAACTGTTCAGGTATATGTTTTCTAGATTTCCCGAAGCTCCGTTGACAGCCATTTCTAAAAACACATGAACGAAATGCTTATTTTGTTTTATTACATAACACCTTCCAAATTGCGGTCTTTCTAGGGATGTTCAGCTAATTGTGGCTGAGGAATACCCCTGATGAATGTTTAGGTTGAACAACCACCACACCACAGGTCAGATGGGAGACCTTTCGTCAGATAAAATGTTTTTGCCCTGACTGGGAATCAAACCCATTAATTGAGGGGCTGAAAGCTACAAGGAACTTACTCCTTGGCCTCAAAAAAAAGTTTGTGGCTACCTGTTCATGTATTTTAACACATTTAAGAGCTTGGTTTGGACATGAATATAACCTTTTACATTAACCATTCAAACGGGCCTTCAATTATAATAAATAATGTGTCATTATTGCTTGGTATCAAGTCCAGTGACCTGCAAGTGCGTTATTCTATCTAGTTTCAGCACAATAGTATTTCAGATATCTTTAAGTGCGTTTCAGCAGGTGCAATGTTATTTGAAATTGATTATGGAAAGGATATATATTCATATGTATTTTAAAAAAAACACACACTTTTACCTCCAAATTGCACAGTTGCTTTAAGTGTAACATCAATGTTGACAGATTTTTCCACTCAGTTTGACCTGGAGTTGTATCTTCCCACAATAAGGACACTGGAACTCATCAATATGATCCAGCCACTAGGAAGGACTTCTGTGGCGTGACGTTGAACCTCCGAAAGTAATAAGTAGTTTACCCTGTCTGGCACAGGAGGCAATGGACGGCACATCTTATATAACAAGCATTTGATAGTATTGCAGGCAATACAGTAGTCCCCTACCGGTCCCTCAAAAAGTTCTTTAATTATCATATGCTCCTGTTAATTGCCATTTATAATTAATTTGAGGTTGAAGTCTGTATTTGTGCGCGACGCGTCATCTCAATATTGTGACCATTTCTGTGAAATAGTTGTAAAATCCGACTTCAAATAACAAAGTTATGGACCGGACACGATTTTGCTGCAAGGTCATGCTGTGACCTTGACCTTCAAGATATCGACCCAAATGTTGTTCGCGACACGTCATCTCAATATGGTGATTATTTCTGTGATATAGTTGTAAAATCTGACTTCAAATAACAAAGTAATAGGGCAGACACGATTTTGCTGCAAGGTCATGCTGTGACCTTGACCTTCAATATATCAACCCAAATCTTGCTCGCGACACGTCATCTCAATATGGTGATCATTTCTGTGAAATAGTTTTAAAATCCGTCTTCAAATAACGAAGTTATGGGCCGGACATGATTTTGCTTCAAGGTCATGCTTTGACCTTGACCTTCAAGATATCGACCCAAATGTTGTTCGCGACACGTCATCTCAATATGGTGATCATTTCTGTGATATAGTTGTAAAATCTGACTTCAAATAACAAAGTTATAGGGCAGACACGATTTTGCTGCAAGGTCATGCTGTGACCTTGACCTTCAAGATATCAACCCAAATCTTGCTCGCGACACGTCATCTCAATATGGTGATCATTTCTGTGAAATAGTTTTAAAATCCGTCTTCAAATAACGAAGTTATGGGCCGGACATGATTTTGCTTCAAGGTCATGCTGTGAACTTGACCTTCAAGATATCGACCCAAATGTTGTTCGCGACACATCATCTCAATATGGTGATCATTTCTGTGATATAGTTGTAAAATCCGTCTTCAAATAACGAAGTTATGGGCCGGACATGATTTTGCTTCAAGGTCATGCTGTGACCTTGACCTTCAAGGTAGCGACCCAAATGTTGCGCATGCATATTGTACACATTGCTACCTATTGACATACCAAGTTTCATGCGTCTAGCTTTAATAGTTTTTAGGTTATCAAAGGATCCAGATTTTTAGCGGACAGACAGACTGACGGACTGACGGACGGAGGGTAAACCTATAGTCCCCTCCGGTGTGAACACCGGTAGGGGACTAACAATGAAAGTGTAATGTAAGAATAAAACATTGTACACTTGATTTCATAAAATATACTATGGTCATGCAGTTTTTACCAAGAAAATATAAACCTAGTGTTAAAATTACATGTCTGGTAGATATGTTACATTAATGAATTTCTTTGCAAATATCATGTCCATATTTGACAGTATAATATTAATAGCATTAATAAAGAAAATAAAGCAATTGTAACACCCTCATAAAATTATGTATACTTTATAAAGCATATACAAGTTACCTTGTTATACAGGGTTCCCACAATTTCTGAAAGGAAAAAATCAAGGTCTTTTCCAGGGTTTTTTTCCAGGTATTTTGTCCATTTTCAAGGTCTATGAATGTGAACATTCAAGAGTTTTGCGGTAAATATTTATGGGAGTTTACAAATGTATGCCAACACATACTTTGATTTTTTAAATCAAATTCAGTTAATATGCCTTATGATTATTTAAAGTTTTCCCGGTAATTCCCCCCCCCCCCCCCCACACACACACGTATTATGTCAAATTTAAGGTCTTTTCCCGACCGGGAGTGTTAATTTTCGATTTCCCGGCTTTTTCTCTGGCCTTTTCCCGATTTCTCTGTTCTGTGGGAACCCTGTGTTATATTGTTGGTTATAACTTCATTAACTATAGCACATGTGGCAACTGAAGAGCTACCACTCAACTGTAAATCATAAAAATAAAAAGAACTGTCAACGAACTGTATATAAGTTACCTTGTTATATTGTTGGTTATAACTTCATGAACTATAGCACATGTGACAACTAAACAGCTATCACTCGACTGTAAAGCAGAACGAGAACTGCCAATGAACTGCATATAACAAAAACAAATAAAACACAAAACAACAGACATTTTCAATATGACTGAACATTTGAAAAGAACACAAAATTGAACATTGTCATGCAATATTAACAAGGTGCATACAGAAGACTTCCTTAAAGGCAGTGGCCTACTTGCCACAGTTTTCTTTGGCATGTTTAGAGTGGGAACACTATCAGGGGCGTGCCTAGGCGACCTTTGAGTATATGAGTATACGCACTACATAGAGTATATAGCGTGACGTCACTAGTCAGCGGTCCCGTTATTATATGTCTATGCTTAAGCTGTCTTATCAGTGTGGATGACATCACATGAAAACTATCTATTATATCTCCGAACTGTGCATGCGATAATATATACGACGAGTGTATTGTTGTTCTCTTTGTTTTACTTTTTTAATAATCGATTTTGTCAATAAAATTCTCTTTTTTTTTCTTATTGTTTCCATGTTATGTCATCGGCACTGATAAATCAGTTTAAGGCAGCTATCTTTGAAGGCAGAAGCCAGTGCTTGCCGAAATCTGGAAATATGTGCTGAATTAAACTCACCACTGTGTTTTTATTTTTCAGTCTGTTTTGCTGAATTTTATATTAAATTTAACAGCTTTGATATTGTATAAATTTTTAAAATAATGTATTCTGTATAGCTTTTAATTTAGGACTACAAATGATGAAATTACAAGAAAATACAATTTATGCTTCTATACAATTCATCTGCTGAAAACCCCTTAAGTTGCCATCAAAGATGATTGCCAAGATAAGGGATCTTCACTGATGTGGAAATGAATGATTGTCAGCTAGTAAGTATTCAGTGAACAAAGCTCGTAAGTAATAATTGAAAAAAAAAAAAAAGAAAATTGCTGGACATATAGATTGTTCTTTTCTTTTTTCGTTTTGTAACGACGAGTAACTGGGCCGAACTTAATGTAGGTCGCAACGTAAAATACACCTTTCCGTCAGTTCAGTCAGATGTCGCTTGACAAAAATGAATCAAAACAAACGGAATTAAAACAAAACCTTGTTGACCAAGCGACCGCGTGCATGATTATATCCACATCATGCAAATAAAATAATTTATCTAGTTGTACTTTTCGACTATACTACAGAAAATATGTTTCCTTCCAAAGGTAAACAAAAATAGTTTTGTTAACTGTTCCCTGAAGTGGGTGGGGGATAGTAAATTTTCAAAGATCCTTGCTTATTTTAGAATGTTTTTCTATACTTTATAGCGATTAGGTTTATAAATAATTAATAAGAAGTTTTAAACTTATGGGTGTGTAGATAGATCTAATTCAGTAATTGTATCACAATTTATGAAATAATTTTGTTTGGAATGTTGCTGCTAGTATAGCTACAGTTTTTAATCTTTATGTCAGTTTATACTGTCAGTTTCCATATTGGTCCTACAGAAACAGGTAAGTGTATGCTTAAGACATATAGACATGCACCTACATACAGTCACAGGTGCACAACAAAAGAACAACCCAGCTTTTTATTACTATAATTATAGATTAAGCATCCAGCAAATGATAGAATGAAAAGATTGATTGCAAAATGATATCCAGATAGGTTTACAGTCACTTTGGTAAATGACCTATTTGGTAAAGTGATCTTATATAGGGATAAGTCTGGTCATTTTTGCTAATAGGTACACATATAGTATAATACCTGATTGACACAGAGAATTGGGTATGTTCACGTGTGAAATGGTTTACCGAGACAGATAATTAAAGATTAATTAATTAGCTTTCGAAGTCCTATGAACATATATGATCTTGGAAAAGGGGAACAGGATTATCACATTTATAAAATTGCCTTGATGGTGTTATAATAATAAAATATTTTTTAGTATTGCAAGTAAATAAATGAATTATCCTCTCTGATAAAGTGTTCTTACCTATTAAATTTACCTGTCCCTTGGTTTCAGCTAGCAGAGACTGGTCTACTAGAAATTAGTTCAACAAATTCTGGAAATAACAACATTACATAAATATACACCACCATATTTTAAGCATTACAGTAACAATTGATCAAAATATATGCATACAAATTATATAAATAAATGATTATATTATCTGTCTCGGGCTGAGGTGTGAAAATCTTCACTTGTGGACATACCCAATTCGCCGTCTCAGTCAGGTATTATATTATATGTTTACCTATTTACTGAAACGACCGGCCCAATACCTATATAAGATCAATTTACCGAAGTGACCGGTTCCCTCTAGACGATTTCGCTACCTGAAAGTAGAAGAGTGTTCATACAGAACATGTTTTATAAGCCCAATTTCTTTTCTTAAATTAAGAAATTACAACAAAAGATGTTGTTGCTCTGTTTTTGCGTGTAAAAATGTATGATAAAACTCCATTTAACTAGAGCAACAAGACTCAAGATAATTTATTCAATTTTGATGCTTTAAGATTCATTTTATTTCAATTTTGTAATAGGTTGCAGAAGTACATCTGTATACATTTCATCCATTTAAATTGGTTGAGAAAATGTTTAAAAAAAGAAAGAAAATGTATCTTACTTTTCACCATTTTAACAGCCAAATTCAGGAGTTACATTCTTTTTCATAGAACTGTCATAGGATAGCAGGACAAATATGGTTTCCTTTAGTTTATATCTCTTAACTTCCTATTGTCTTTTTTAATACAGGTATTGGAGGGCAGTCCTGCAGCAGTTGGATGGAAAATAGTTCATTCTCCATACCTAATGATCTCTTCCTCTATACACAAAGGCGTGAGCTGGGTCATTATAGGCTTACCAACCCCTGTCCACATGATGTCATCAATGACTATGTCTCGCAATACATGCCCAGACTCTTCCAAGAGAGGGAGTTTAAACTTGGCAAGATCAACAAAGTGTTCACATCACAATGGGTGAATGATAAACAAGTAGTATTTGGAACCAAGTGTAACAAACTCGTGATCATGGACCTTGCTACAGGGGCTATGGATCAGATTCCATCATTAAAAAGTAGCACCAACAGTAGAGCTGCCATGTGTCCATGTGGAATACACAGCATCGCTGTTAATCCATCTCGAACAATGCTTGCCACAGGAGCAGAGAACACAAATGATCTAGCCATATACAAGCTTCCAACCTTCGATCCTATATGTGTAGGAGAGGTATTGCTTAGTTGGTGTATGCCTTGTAGCATATTATCAATATTATCATTTTTATGCTTAAGAAAAACCTTAACTTAATTTGAAGTATTAAACTTATAAAGTATGCAACCAAAATGTCTGAAACTGTTTCACATCAATAGATTCTTGAGTGAAATGAGCCCTTGATGCACAGATTTGAGATTAGAAATCCTAAAATATTCTTTGTGAGAGGCGCATGGTATGTGTAAATTTGTAGATTAGAGTTTTAAAAAAATGTAGGTGGAGGATATCATTTGTATTGAATATAGGTTGACGAATTATGTGTATATGCTATCATATAAGGTATAGAGGATGCTAAGATTGGGTAAGGTTATGATCAAAGTACTGGCAATTTTTTTCCCAACCTAAGGCACCCATGGCACTCATTTCAGTTTTACTTACTATTAATAATGGCCATAATAATAAATAAATGGCTTATTATATGTGTATGACAAATTATAATAACAATACAAAATAATTACCAGTATGTGTTCAGATTAAAGTTTCATGTTATTCTTTTTAAAGGCCATTCTTTTCACCATGTTAGCATGACAGTGTTTTCTTGTTTTATTTTCAGAGAGGGCATACAGATTGGATTTTTGATATATGTTGGCTTGATGATGAATTTGTAGTCACTGGTATGTATACATAGATGTGTAGAGTAGTGACAACGCTTTAGAAAACGAGATCAAATTTGTGCTATTTAATTCTAAATCGAACAAAGTGTTGACATTTTCTGCAATATGTATGACCTTCTCCCCTCGGTTTTTTTTTTTTATTGTTTCTTCTCAAGACTGTATCTAGCACTATAAATATAACCTAGCATATAATATTTCACCTTTAGTGTTCATTTTTACATGATTGTTTACATTCTTCATTGCACCATCAGAGAGTGAAAACTAAATATCAGCAAATGAAATGATGAAAACACAAATGTGAATCGCAATGGCTTGTATGTAGTTATAGTAGGAAAGTTTTAACAGACAGTATCACAAAAAATGCACATGTCCTTATGTGTACAGTAGGTCTACCGTAGGCAAGGGGCTTTGCACTTACATGATTCAAAAAGGTGATTAAAGAGACTTGACCAACCATTTAGAAATGGTTCACTGGGAATGCTTATTGTAGCTGTAACAAAGAAAGGTTTCTAGTGGGAACCAGCAATTCTTTGGGACCCATCTAATATGAGTGTGATTCTTTTGCATACAGACACTTATTCAGGGTTCGACGTTAACTTTTTTGAGAGCTGGACCAGTGGTCCAGTGATTTAGAAAACTTACTAGACCTGACACAAACTGGACTAGACCAAAATAAAAAACGCATAATACACATACAAGTCATACTTAAATCAAATTGTTATATGAGTTCAAGCATTGTGTTACAATAATATATCAATATGATTAAGAATGAGACATTTATTGCTAGAAAATTAGACACATAGGTATTCCCAAGGGGCACACGCACCACAAATAGCTGTGTAAACTGCTTAGGAGCAATTGAGTGAGTCCAATCAACGACCAAACATTGGCTTCACTGAGTAGGCTTAGTCCTTTTGCATTGGAGAATACTAGCACTCTGTCACTGTCACCATTATTATCATACACTAGAAATGGTTGTTCGCCCATGTGGGTGTATTCCTCTGGTAATAGTCATGGGATGTCACTGGTTGTCTTAGGGTCATTTGGTGCGTTGCCCTTCTTCTGACGTTGAATCATCTTCTTCAAGTGCTCTTAATTGATTCTTGTTACTCTCTTGTAACAAACAATAACATTTTTAGTAGTTATCTTGATAATGACTGTAACATTTAATTAAGATGAATATAAATTGTGACTTTCTCTTATGCCCAGTATATGAGTAATATACACATGGGACCAAATGTCCACCTCTTACAAATTGAGATGGGATGAGATGAGATGGGACCAATTGTCCACCCTGTCAAAAATAGGATGGGACCAATTGTCCATTCTGGCAAAAATAGGATGGGACCAATTGTCCTTTCTGGCAAAACTAGATGGGACCAATTGTCCACCCTGTCAAAAAATGGCATGGGACCAAATGTCCATGGGTCCAATTGTCTGGCAAGACAAAAAAAAGCCTTAAAAGAGTGCAATAAATTGTATATGTACCTCTTATTGGTGTGTATTCAATCAAAAGAAAATTAATATTGACATAAGTAAATTCTAATAATGGAAGTATGTTTATTAATTAGTATTGAAAGTTATAAATGCCAAGTAAGGAGCAAGATGGAGGCAGGGGCTGGTAGGGATTTTAGCTACGATTGAAATGATTTTCTTTCACACCTTTGGCTGGCTAGTTTATCAGGTGCGGGGAGATGGGGAGGGGTCTTATCTTGGGGACATGCAGTCTGTTTCATTGACAATGATATCCTTTAATGCTTTGAGCCCTAGCAGGTTACACTCACATCTCCCACCCCCACCTCGGCTAACAATTGCATAATTAACACCATTGGTCACTGTCTACAAGCCTGTAACAGAGACATTGAATACCTGTGCCATGGGATGATACCAAATACATATAGTGTCAGTAAAATATTACTCAAAATTATAAACAGAACAGAACAGTATTTTATTAGTTTCAACGTGTGCATAGTACTTAGTTGCAAGATAATTACAATGAATAATGCTGTCATTGATCATCTAATTGTTTAAGTCAAACAAAAAAAACACACGTATGCCCGCACATATGCCCCACCCCACCCCCCATACACACACATGCCCGCACACATGCCCACACACACACACACAAACACACACACGCAAACACACACGCAAACACACACACATATGGTGTGGTTACATGGATTGCTACAAGAATGGTTCATTTTTGATGTAGTAAAATCAATAATTACAAAAGTGAGAATAGGAAAAATAATATTGTAATCAACATGAACTCATTGTGTGAGAATGATGCTGTTCTTTTGATATTCTAAAGCTTCTTTGATATATTTTGCAATGTTTTTCAAAATTTCCTTTTTTCAGATTTAAACATCTCACAGAATTTAATAAAACTTGGTCTCACTGTAGAATTTTCTGTTATAAAGCATGTTTCTTATTTCATTGTAAGCTGGACATACAAATGGGAAGTGGTACTCATCCTCTATATCATTTTTATTACAAAGTGTACAATATCGAAGATTTTTATCAACTCTGTTTCTGCCATATCGTCCTAATCTCAATTTTCAAGGGGTGTGAAGATAAGCGCAATTCAGTAAGAAAATATCTTAGTTTTTTTTGTACTATATCAAGGTAATTTTCAATGCTAAATACAGTTTTGAAGTGTTTGTACGAACATAATAAGCTACTCAATAAAATATCATTATTCCATTTTTGTACAAAACAATTGACTACTCTTTTTTTAAATGATAAACAAAAGTTCTTTGGATTCACTGAAAAGGGGTTGGCGAATACATTGCTGAACCCGTATTGGTCTAACAGTTTTTTTTACATTAGATACCCAATTGACTTTACCTCTGTTACAATCATGCAGCATGTAAGAATGCATTTTCTGCATTATTACATTATCCGTGTATAAAAGTCTAAACCAATATTTCACTACTTTTACATAGCGAGCAACATACAGAGGGTATCTCCCCAGTTCTCCATATACTGACGTTGAGGAGGTAGTTCGTTTAACACCGAGTAATCTTTTACAAAATTTTAAATGTAATGTTTCTACATTTTTAGATTTTGTGTTACCCCAAACCTCAGCATTGTATTGTAATACTGATCCAACAAAGGAATCGAACAAATTCAGCATTGTACTTGTTTTTATATTTAAAGTCCTTAGTATTATAAAAAGGCAATTTAATGCCTTTAGACCCTTTCCAGTCAAATATTCTTGATTAAGGTTAAAATTGCCCGTATAATTAAAAATAGTTCCAAGATAATTGAAATCGTTGACTGTTTCTATTTATTCCATATCTTGAATGAAGAGGGAATATAATTTAGGTGACATTACTTCCCCTTCTAATAGGCCCACCGTGATATCGCAGAACTCTGAATGGTCGTTTAGACGCGTACGCATGCTTTACACTTGTTGTACATATTCCTGATAAACTGCAGTATTTTACCATTTATTCCCAATTTGGATAGTTTATACCATAAGTTATTTGTGTTAATACTATTAAATGCCCTTCTAAAATCAACAAATGCGCAATAAAGATATGTATTTTTGTATTCGAATGGTACTAATGCATGAAGTATAAAGACCGTGTCCACAGTAGATTTCCCCAACCTGAAACCGAATTGCGAGTCTGGTATGATATTATTACTATCACACCATTTTGTAAGCCTTGCGTTTAAAATGCCTGTAAATATTTTAGCTAAACAACTTATTAGTGTTATACTACGATTGTTTGCAGCATTCTTTCTGTCGCCTTTTTTATAAAGGGGGATAATTATACCTAAGTTTTTTAACTACCTTTTCTATTTCATCAGCTGTAAATTCGCAATTTAGTTCCTCATAAGAACAAGGTACATTTCCGTAAGTTCGGCTTCGACAAAATTTGTTTGCCTCATTGTTGCCTGTACTTATAGTTTATGATTATGATTGGGTTGGGTATATATATTGGCCTGACATTTTGTCCTGAATATTCAACAACATAACAAGACCCTAGTGTTAGGAGAGTGAGCCATAAATTAGGGAGTGGAGTTCACTTGTAACTAGCTCAATCTCCTTTAAGGTCAACAAAACAAAAATTAAAGCATCCTTTTATTAAATGGGAACATAAACTAAGTACCTACTTAGGGCCCACTTTAGATTACATTCGGAACATAACATTTAAGCCATGCATGGGCAACATGGCAGGGTCATGAAAAAGCTCTAAACAGGGTGAGTAGACCCTTATTACACTAGTTTCAGTCAGTCAGTCAGTCGGTCAGTCCTAATTATTCTATCGAAGATGAATTGTAACACTTGGTTCTTATTGCTTCAACTGTTTTCAAAAATTCTTTGTTTGACAAAAATAAAAGTTAACATTTATTCTGAATGTAACTACCAATATAATTAATACTGAATACATTTATCGACACATAAACTTTCTATAAATTGGAATACTTGAATCTTATTGCTGAACTGTTTGCACTAATTCTTTACAATTTTTCGTAGTTTTAACTTGAACCATATCAGCTCAACTTTGTTTTGTAGGATCTATAAACTTGTTCTGAACGTTCGGATAATAAATGATCTGAACATTCTAATGCTGCAATGAGGAAATTTTGCCATTCCTAATTGATATCAATCTGGATGCTTACATCTGTTATAATAAAATAGAGTAAAGGGCATCTAAAGGCAGTGGAGTCCCTAACATCTGTTTTTGAAAATAACATTTTGACCATTTTTTATTCAGAATCATTTATGTATTATCAGGATTATCTAATTATTTATATCCTGGTGTATTTACCTGTTTAAAAATGTAAATTTAACCTCCATGAATACATTTGTCACTGACCTTGATCCTAACAAATATATCCTTGTTGTATTTTGATGCTTAAAAGATAAATTCAAAATTCTTAAAGAGTCATTTTTATGTATCATTATAGTTTTGTTTGTTTTATTTCAGGTTCGCGAGATAGCAAGCTTGGACTGTGGAAAATTGACACCAGGGATGATGAACCCACATCCCCACTGTCTAGCCTCCAAGTGCCTGAGTATTCAATAAAATCTCCTCTAATGGTCAAAGAATGTGATGACGCACGGAAAGTCCGTGCTCTTTCTTACCACTGTGATAGACATGTGAGTTGCATCTTTCACTTTTAACTATATATATTTATAAGTTACCAAATGTGCTTGTGTAGATAGATATGTTATTTTTATCCTTGATTTTGTATACCAGTATGTTAAGTATGTAGAATGTATCCAATTTTAAATGAGTTTAACATACTTTTGCTATATGTATAATGCTGCATTGGTGCACACCTGACATGGTGATTTAGTGAATAAGTGGATATTCTTCATCTCGTTTGGCCATATTTTCAGTCATTGTGTAAGTACTTTTGTCTTTTTTTTAAATAAACTGTTTCTTACTGTTTTGTATGTGCCTGAAATGCCCTTTCATGGTAATGTGTTGGTGTCTGCCCATCCATCTGTTAGCAGTTTCTTGTGGGAACTCCTTTATTACTCACTGATTCTTTTTTCATACTTGCATTAATGAGTGATATTAATGTTTGGTTGGGTATGAAGGTAATACACATGTATTACTCATACTGCTTTATGAGTTATTGCTCTTTATTACTTTTCTTACAAATTATTGTTCAGACAACTCCTTTTTTATTTCTTTACAATTTGTTTACACTGGCACAAATGATTAACATCGATGTGTAGCAATGCATAATGGTGAGCCCATTGTCTTGTTTGTTGTTGTATAATTGCCTTTATTCTTGTGTAACAACTCCTCTATGATTATTCATCATGAATTCTCAATTTTTGCATGTATGGTTGAGATTGTTTTGTAGTTTTACATGAAGGTGAGGTATATCAGATTGCATTGTTCCTTCCAGAGTTATTGCCCTTTGCTTCTTTTCATAGAGATTTTTTGTGTCAACAACTCCTTTATTATTCAATTGATTTGCTTCATACATTGGTGAAACTTTGAGATTGATGTGTAGTTTTGTATAAAGGTGAAATGACTCGGCTTGTCAAGTTTATTCTAAAGATATTGCCCTTTGTTATTTTTTCAGAAAAATTATTTACTATTCATTGGAATTTATATATACTTGCACGTATGATTAATACTGGAGTGGTATGGCCCTTCCCTATCACTCAGTTATGACCCTCAATTTCATTGGAAGGCTACTCACCGCTGACCCTCAGGGAAGTAATTAAAAAAAGACGGCAGAAAAGGATAAAGAAATCATTGAAGCGCGTTTAAATTGGACCATTTCAAGCTAACAGATTTAAAAAGTTCTTAGCAATCGTAGATTAAATGTGTCCAGACAGAAATGTGATCTATAATCAAGCAAATTATTGTCACTAACAAGATAGCTCTTATTGACAAATATGAATTGAAAAGGAGATACCAACTCGAGAAAATGAAGAGAACGGTTTATTCTTCCTTCTAGAAAAGGTATTTCACCTCCTTGGACATGAATTAGTAACACTTCGCCCTTTTCATACTTCGCCTTTCTTTGATTGGTCACAGTTTGCCCTAATAAAAGGAGACGAGAGTCACGGTTCGTTGTTGTTTGGCAAAGGATTTTCACACTTCACCCTTCTTCCTTAACATTATTCATGGATGAGAACAACACTTAATTTGTTTTAGTTTTGTTTAGTTTGTTATTTAAAACTTTAATTATAATCAGTTTGACAATGAAATATTCACAAGGAGGTGCACACTTACATAGTTTTAAATTAATAGCACATTCAATATTCAAATGTAGTTGAGCATTTTACATAGATATTCAGTTAAATAACATTGTTAATAAACTTATAAATTATCAATATACAGGACTAATTATCAACCATGAATAGCGCCTGCTCTATGATCACAATAATTATGGTACTGTAGGTTAACATCAATAAAGATCACACTTTTGTTGCATTGTTGTGCAATTATGAAATAACTATATACTGCAAAATGTCAAGAGTGTGAAAACCTAATTAAATTATGGGCAACAAAATATGTATGCTTATAAGTAGTAACAGTAACAATCTTGCAACAGCAGAGCTTTATAAAATATAAAATTAATTAACTTCACATATGCTTTTATTCATTGTTTTTTTAATGAATAACAAAAGGAATCTCACACATTTTAGTTATTTAATATGATTGTGTAACATTCCAGTATTTGTATATATTTTTTTTGATAATCTAGATTATAACTTGTTTATTGTAACACATTTTTATATGAAATAACATTGCTTTTATACCAAAGAACCTTTCATATATTTTTATTCAGGTTAAGAGTTTTTTCCTTATGACAAGTTTAAAATAAGAAAAAGTAGATTTTTCTAAGAAGGATCAACAATGCTCACAATATAATTTCAAGTACATGAAGAAGAAGGAAACATAAATGTGAAAGCCGTAGAAATAATTAGATATAAATTAAAAAGTAAACATTTAAGATTTAAGGGTAAAGTGTAACTCAGAAACTTCTGTCAGAAAGCACCATCTTATTGAGCAAGGGCGAAGTGTCATTCACTTCCTGGCGAAGTGTGATTAATCAGGGTCTGAGCGAATTGTGAAAACATTGAAATGTTCTCAGTTGTTTGTGAAAAGGATATATATATATCATCATTAACTGAACTCAAAGTTTCAGCTGAAGTCTAGAGTTTGTATGAAAGTAAAAATATATATTGTCCAAAAAGCTGAAACACTCAAAATTATTTGTTTTATAATAAAATCTGCTTCAAATTTCTCATCACTGTCCGACATCATTGAATCTAAATGCGCCATAGTCGTTCGTTTTAAAGAAATCAATGCAATGAAGCTGTTCTGTTATCGACCATGTTCCCACAATAAACCTCTTTACATGTGCAGCAATACTTTGGCGATTGCGATTTTGGTTTTCTTTCTTTTTTAATAAACTTTCCATGTTTCTGGATGTTTATGTTGTACACGCTGATAAAATTCCTCCTATGCCCCAGAAGCAAAATCACCGCAAATGCGCATGTGCTTTTTAGAGTACCTAAGTCCAAACAACTTTGTTATTGGAAAGAGCAATGTTGATGTGCTTTAACTTATAATAACACTAAGTGCTTAGTTTATTTTGGAGTTATTGCACTTTGTTATATTTCATAGCAAATTAAAAAAACTCCTTTAATGTTATTTATTAAAATTACATTTTACTTGCATATGAATGATTGATACTTATGTGAACATGTCCAAAAATGTGAGATAATTCAGATTGCCTTGTTTGTTTTGGAGCAATTGCCCTTGCCCAGATTGACATTCTGCATTATAATGCTCTGTCTCACTAGGCTCTTATTACATGCACCGTGTAAAGTATTTGTTTCTGTATAACAGTAGTAACCTATATGTCTCTTTCTCTCTCTTTTCAGGAATTAGCTGTTTTATCTTTAAATGCCTATTTTCACATATGGGATGTGCATACATTTCAAATGGTGAGTAACTTTTACAGATAGGAACTACTGTCTGAAAATAATTCAGTTGTAGCCTATTATAAACAAATATGTTCGTTAAGTTCAAAAGTTTGTGTATTTTTTATTAAGTGGCTATATTGTTTTTATACATCTTTGCAGAGCATACATGTCACATATTCATTTTATATTTATTACCAATTTATTTCTGTGTTGCCTGCATAGCATGGCAAACACGTAGGAATCACTAATGTCAGACTTCCTTGTTCTGAGAACAACTCAAACTTTTGGAACATGGAACATAAATACCTTATGAGGTGTAAACATGCAGTGCACAAGAACCTTAACTCCCGCTCGCTTATCTAAATTTTTAATTATCTCCTTTACTTAACAAAAATAAAAAAGGTCCCACAGCATAATATCAACACTATTTTACAGATACACTCCAAAATTAGAACATAAATGCCTTATGAGGCGAAGATTGTGAAATGTCAGATACCACCTGTAAAAATGGAGTTTACAAATCTTATCATACATAATGGCGGCTAACAGCGAATAGTCCGGATGTTATGATGTCATATGGGAAGCATGTATTAGTGGTATAATGTATAAAGAGTTTAAAATAAACAAGATAAATATTTACAATCTTTAACAACAATTTTGGTGTTAAGTAGAGTAATAAATTTGATGCCAGGCAACATTTTACAAAATCAGTGGGTTAAGAAATACCCTGAAATATTCATGAAATGATAGTTATGTTGGGAAACTATTAACAAATAGCATTTACATACTGCGCATTCAGTTAAATATTAATAATTTGCCTACCATGATTATAGTGAATAATGGTAAAATTTTCATCCAAGCTTGTCAGATTTTCCTTTTTTTCCCACTGATTCTCTAAATATTCCGCTTGTGACATTATAATATAAAGATTTTTTTTTTTTTACATTTCTGGCATATGTGATTGTTTTCAGTAATTTTTGTACTGGCTTGGCACATTTGATGCTTATCAGGTGAAACAAACAACATTGTTGAAAATGTTGACACAGTGAACTGACTTAAAGAATTCTTATGAAAATTAAAAACAAGTTTATATATATTGACAGTATATTGACACTTGTGTGTTGTAGTTTTATTGTCAAATTAATATTGCTGCTATCTGTTGTCCTAGATATTAACACATATTCCTAATGATTTTTTCAGTGTTATAACAGGAAACTTCAGTATAGCAAGGAGAATGTATGCATGTGTGTTTCAAAGCCAAAAACATTATATGCAGTGGGTTCCCAGTCCCATGTAAATTTGATTGACCCAAGATCCAAAAATTTACTAACGACGATTATATCAAGGTACAGAGGTGGAGGTAAGTATCCATGCTTTGGCATTACAGTAAATTTGGCTCAATAATATTATGTTTAATCATCAGTTTGAAAATATTATCCTAATGATGTTTAAAACCTTTATTGAAATTGACACAAGCACAGGACTAATGATATTCACATGTGCATTCCATGTAGAAGCTTCCTTGCTAACACTGAGGCAAATATGAGGATTGTTCCACTACTGGTTGGCCCTGTGTCAGGACATAGCATCATGCCATGTGTTCACGGCATGCTATACACAGTGAAGCACTATATCTCCTTCAAGAGGACACCGCCTGGACTACTGTTAGTGGGACAATAAATGCAAGCAAACAAAAGTGACAAAATACAGACAATATTACCTTAGAAGGGTCAGGCCATGTCAGTTATTGAGACCTAATTTCATAAAAAAAATGAAAAAAAGTGTGATACATTAAACATTTTTATTTTATAAATTGTCCATTGTTAGCTTACCTGAGCAGAACATGCTCAAGGTGAGCTTTTCTGATGCCCCTTCATCTGTTGTCCGTCATGCAGCATCAACAATTTGCTTGTGAAGACGCTAGAGTCTACAGTTTTTATCCAATCTTCATCAAACTTGGTCATAATGTTTGCCAGCAAGAAATCTTGGATGAGATTAAAATAGGACAAAAAGTAAAATTTTATAAAAAAAACCTTGTGAACATGCTCGAGACTACATGTGGCCCAATCTTCATTAAACTTGGCCAGAATGTTTGCCTGCATGAAATCCTGTGAACACACAAGAGGCCACATTTTTTGCCTATTCTTCAGAATGTTTGCCAGCATGAAATCTTGAGATGAGTTTGTAACTGGGGCACAAAAAACTTGTAAACACACTAGAGGCCACATTTAGGGTCCAGTCTTTACTTAAATTGGTCAAAATCTTTACCTACATGACCTCTAGTAGTACATAACTGGGTCACATGGGATTTAAAAGTAGGTCACTAGCTCAAACCTTAGAAAACCCCTGTGAACACACTAGAGACCACATTCATGGACCAATTTTCAATGAACATCCAAGAACATTTGCCTGCAAGAAATCTTGAGGGAGTTTGTAACTGGGTCATGTGGGGTTAAAAACTAGGTCACTATATCATATTTTAGAAAAGCCTTGTGAAAACACTAAGAGGCCACATTTATGGCCTCATCTTCACCAAACTTGGCCAAAATGAAATCTTAATGTAAAATGAACAAAATGAAATTGTTTTGAACTGGGTCATGTGAATTCAGTAGGTCACTAGGTAAAATTCTAGAAAATGTTATTAGGCCAGTGGCCATACTTATGGTCCAATCTTCACCAAAGATATTTAAAGTAAATAACTCATTAATTACTTGACACCAGATATTAGCCTACTAAAAGCCCATGTCCTCAGGTGAGCAATAAAGGGCCATCATAGCCTACTTGCCGAATGACCTATACACAAATTAAATGGCAATAATATATTTATGGGTATAATTGTTTTATGAAAATGATCATAAAAACAATAGTTGCTGAGAAGCAAAATATTTATATACATGTATATCAATGTTGCAGGAATACGATCAGTCAGTTTTCGAGAAGACGTAATCACAATAGGAACAGGTGCGGGTCATGTTTTGTTCTTTGACCTGCGAGCTGGAAAATATCTGGAGAGTGGATGTGGCCACTCATGTACACTTAGTCTGGGCAAGGGATGGCTGGTATGTTAGCATGTTATCACATTTTTATATGTATATATACTGAACTAAGATAAAATGGACTAAAATGTCTTAATGCAATCATGTTACTTCTTTGTGGAAAACATAATAATTCACATCAACAAATTGTGTATGTAAATTTATTATATTTACTTTTTTTATCATGATACAATGATGGTGATGACATAAACATTTCTTCAAACTTATTTTTTATCCATTGCTTAGTTGTGGGGTGGACTGACTCCTCTGACAGCTTAGCCCTCTCATAGTGTGTGTTCAAGTGTCATTTAAGTTCTACCAAGACATTTGTTTTCACAATGATAGCTCGACATTGCTTTAATGACCAAACTATTTTGCTGCTATGTATTTCAGAAACAAAACAATAAAAATAATAAAAACTAACCAAAATATAAATGCATTTAGATGCTATTTTTGAATTAATCAAGAAATAGTGAATAAAACTCAAAACACAAAGAGAACAGTCCTAGCAAAACAAGTAAATACTTAGATTAAGTGAACATTATGTGTTACTTTATTGTCATTGCAGACTGAGAAATCCCATAGTAGTCCTTTTATTAACAGTTTTGTCTCACTAGCATTCATATAAAATCACAACAACTGGTTCCTTTTTTTGAGCATTTGACCTACAATACTTCTGAAATGTGGGAACATAATTCAACAATAATATTTATCTTTACATTGATAGCACAGTTAACAGAACTGTTTTGTCTTGTTTGATTTTACATCATCATATTTTTCATTTAAGTAAGAGCTGATTGTTACATGTAGTAAAAAATGACTGAAAACTTGGATCGGTTAAAAGGAATGAACAAATGACACTTTGCTCAATTAGAAAATATGAAGCAGGGTGTATTGCAACAAATACCAACATTGGAAAAGTCACAGAACAAAGGTATTTACATGCAAGTCAAATGTAAAAATGAGAACAAATCTGTGATGATTCATTTAACAAAAAGAGCAAACCCAACAGTTACCGCTTTGGAATGGTCAGTCAGCACTCACCTCAGAGTTAAAGCCTCCAACTTTTGTCCATCACTGTGTGGGTTCCAGTCCCAGTCAGGGTAAATAGTTTCATGTAAGAAGGACTTCATGCTGTCTTGGTAGTTCTTTCTAGATCGTTAAATCGGGTTTTTCAGGAAAATACTTACTTTATGATAACATATTTGTCAGTCAGCTATTGTGTATCAATCAAACTTTTTTTTCTATCTTACCCAACAGCAACATGATGACAACTACATGGACTTCTTTGCGGATCAGTCCTACCCAAATGCAATCTACACACATCAGTATGATGATACTGGTACTAGACTTTTCGTGGCAGGAGGGCCACTGCCTGCAGGATTATGGGGAAACTATGCCGGTCTTTGGTCATAACATCAACTTCTTTTCTCACAAGGGTGGTACCTTGGGTATGTGCAGAAGTGTTGAGTAACTATGCTGTCATTTGGTCACAACGTGCATCTCTTTAGATGTATGTTGGCCTCCACATGTTAAATCTTCTCAGCACATCTTTCTTGCAATCCATGAACTCAAACTTTTATAATCACCATGCTGGCTTGGGATTCATCTCTTGTGTAACTCTAGGAGCATACCATATGTGCAGGATTGTAGCAAAGTTATGTATCAGATTGCTTATGTGCCAGATTTTTGAGAAACTATGCTGAAGTTTGGTCATTACATCTGTCTTCACATCTTGTTTTTTGCATGAACCTGGGACATACATTGTCAAGATTGTGATGAAACTTTGCTGTTTATTAGTTGTATGTTCATTGGGTTTATCTTAATAAGTATAATCTTTCATTTATTAAGAGATGGTGAACATAAAGTAAATAAATTGCTGCCTTCAGTGTAATGATACCTCTCATATTCTGACACCAGGCTGACAAGTCTTTGAACTACCTAAATATTTCCTTGTGTATTAGCAAGGGAGCTTTACCACTACCATATTTTGTAATTGAATTATTTTAGATGAATAAAATGGAGACTTTGTTTTAATTTGGGAAAAAAATATAAGACTGCAATTAGGAATTTCAAAGAATGCTTGTCAGTGTATGTATTTAATCAATTTTACAGTTATGTGATATTTTATGTAAGATATGCATGTCAAAATTAGATTAAATTTTCAAAATTTTTTCTTATATCAAGACATAGACTAGGCATTTCCTTATTCAACATGGAGCTTATCATTTAAAAAATTTATTTGAGATGTTTCCAAATTCACATTGAGAATTTGTTTCACAGAGATAGTGATATACTTGAAGATCCCTTATTAGTAATTTTGTTATTTTGTCTCCACTTTAGTTCATCTGGTTTGTCTTTTTTCTTTATGCACACATTTTCTTCTGTTAAGTATATTTGTCTCATCATTTTGGCGAAACCATATTTGTTATAGCTTTTTAAAGGTAATATCGTTTTTCACAATCTCTTTGTGTAACTAAATTCATTAAAAAGCAGTTTGTTTGTTATTGTAAATAATTGTATACCTTATCAATTTTGACTTATTATATGCTCTGCATGAGTTCAAATAAAGTAATAGAGAAGTGTTATTTACCCTTAAATGCAGTTCTTGTTTTACAGCGGACTCTCTACATCCATTTACATGTTACTTTGTAAACTTACGTTGTCGGAAGTTGTTACCCGTATTCACAAGCACAAGTTTATGACAATAAAGTTTTAAAATATGTCTCTTCTTCATTGCCATATAGAAACTTAGCACTTCCCCTTGCAATATAAATTAGGCTTGATCTTTTTTGGTAGAATCAATATCATCATACATTTGGTTGGAATCCAAAAGAACAAAGTACAAAACAAAAATGTTATGCCAAACTTTTAGCAAGCAAATCACATATTTTAAAGGCTTAGGCAAGCTGCCTGCTGGCCACTGATGATCAGGATATTGTATTTTTCATTCAGCATTTTATTAACAACCATTACAATGAAATTTGTCAACATTTGTATATTTGCTATTAGAATATTTACAAAGTCATGTAGTTAAAATAGATCTATATTATTGTTTGTAAATGACTGTCTATTTGTTTAATTTTTAACGCACCTATTTACTTATTTACATACTATTCTATTTTTGTGTGTCTTATTTTAATGATTTACAAATGTTGTAAAAGGGTATTTCAGCAGGCATTCACAAGTTGTGATATTTGTTAGGATATTCATGGAAGCATTGCTGTACAAAAATCTTTCAAATTTATATTATTTGATAAAATTCTTGTTATAATTAAGTGTATCACAGACAAAGCTGCTTCACATTTTCTTAAAATCTATTTTTGTATTATGCATTTTAGCATCCACATCAGAGCCATGTGATTGTCCTTTTGCATTACTCTTGTCTTTTTTGTTGAAAAAGTAAATTTTACTGCAATACAACTAATTATAGAACAAAATATTACACTTTTATATATGAACATGTAGTCTTTCCAAAGATTGTGTCCTCTTTAGGTTGGGAAAATCAGAAACTTTGAGAGATTTTTCCAATAACTTGCACCATTTTAAACTCAACATGCCACATGCAGCATATTTCTGAACTGAGGAGGCAAAAGCAACGTCCCACGCAAGTCATTTTATAACAGGAATTATCTTTAAACTCTTTAAGAGCAATATCATTCAGCTGGTATAAAATATGCGAGAAGATCAACAAGGAATTTTCAATAAGCCTCTCCGGTACTAAGAAAAATCTAAGAGAGAATGACATGGAACTGATACTGAAAAACATGAGATTGTAAAGTTACTGAAAAATGAGTGAAAGATTGGGGAAGGACTTCATGTGTGATTGTCTTCCAGCTACCAAGACATTTGTCTGGATTTTTCTCTTTCAAAATTGCTGTACAACTCTATCTTGATAATAACTGTGTTGCTGCAATGTATTCCAAAAGCAAAACAAAAGTAGCAAGGTGAGGATCATCTTTTAGCAATTTGTTCCTTGTTTTTAAATATCCTTTACATCTTCGCAATAGTATAAAACTACAAATACTAAATAAATATTAGGCCTGAAGCCATAGTAACTTGATACTGACCATCAACCCATAAACAATGTCTACTGTAGTTCTCATCCAATGGTGAAAGTCTTACTTTTCTTTCGGTTTGTCAACTTCCTTTTAGAATAGGTGTATATTTGAATACATTACATATTTTGCTTTTTGTTAAAACTTTTTTTACTGTATTAGCATGAACAGAATTCATGAACAGAATATAGCTTATAGAATATAGGTTAATTTCATTAAAAATACTTTGATGTTTAATTAAAAAAAAGTTCTTTTTTTTGAGTCTTCTATGGTTATAACCCCCTCTAAAATCAAGATTATTGTAGTTCTGCATTGAGGCACATTTATAAGAAAGATTGGTGTGAAAATCCTTATAGTATTTTTATTTGGCTATATTCATAAACCTCCATATGTTTGACCTGTATTTTGTTTAAGCTGCATATTGTGGCTGATTTTCTTGTTTAATTAAAACATTGTTGATTATACTCATTTTCAGTCTTGTTATTAATTTCTGCTTTTACACAAAATAAGATGAAGAGTGTCTCTCTTTGTTGCCCATAATCCCTGGAGCATATTCACAGACTTGACAGACTACCTTCGAACAATGCTATCAATAAAATGTTCTACACAAAGATACTGTTACCTAAACACTTTACATGCATTTTCTAAAAAAAAAAAAAGAATTTCTATAAAATATAATCACCATAAAATGTAATCATATCTGTATATACATAGGCATTTTTGTGAAAGCACAAATCCCCCAAATCGGCTAGTGAGTCATCGGAGTAAAGAAGTAAATTGACACTAGTGACCACCATCTATATATAGAATTACAGAGAATTAAATATATGGCGAAATATATGGCGATGAGGGTTATATAGTGGTGGTGACTAGTCCACGACAGTTGACTCCTGATAGACTGTAGAAACATCTTGTAGATTGGAACAAAAAATGTACAAAAGCTTTTGAAACCCAACTGTACTATGACAATTTATTAAACATCAAAAGGCATATATGTAAAAACGATGGCTTTACAAGTCAAACAGAAAAAATAGAGATAGTCATACATGACAGGTTCATCAAAATAAAATGCTTGTTAAAGATGGTAACCAATGATTCACTTATATTAAATACACAATTTTCACATGTAAGCCATTGTCATGAGTTTCCGGAATTGACATCTTGTTATACTTAAGGTCTTAATTTAAGTTAGAACAGTTTCTTTCACAACTTAAACTGTAAGAGTGTAAGGTAGCAAATCAATCAATCTGACTTCATCATTCTTTATCTATTTAAGACACAATGAGATTTTCTTCATATAATGGCTTTCAGCTCTGACTAAAACCTTTCTTTTCTTATTGGACAGAGATTTTAGCTGAATAATTGCTATTAAACAGTGTTGACTTATAAAAAACTACAGCATACTGTTGTTACTGCATCAATGTTTGCAGCCTGCTGTTTTAAACATCCTTGTGACTGGTTCTAAAGAAAGCTGACAATGTTTGCAGAAATGGAATACATGCCACTGCACTAATGCTTGAGATGTACCAAGCAACTCCTACAGCAATCTAGGACATTAACAAGCAGCATTTTGCAAAGCATTTTATGTTAGCCATAAATTGTTTGATTTTTTTCCATATTGGTGGCTCTAGCTCAGTGTTGGATACCACCTTTAAGGTAAGATTTTATCACTTTATTTTGCAAGATATACCCTTTCTTATAAAATCCTACACGTATTCACATATTGAACATCTTTATCAATATTTCAAAAGCACAACAGTATGTATTTATACATACATGTGCTCACATTCTGTAATTACAGAAATAACCATTTATTTGCAATGTATATAATAATGTCCAATATACATTTTTTACAACATACAAATATCCCTCATGTACATTTTATTTGTGCAAAAAGCATTCCGAGCATATTGTTCTAAACCACTAGGTGACTTCAAAAATGAAATTTGTACTTTTTTTGCCCCTTACACATTGAAAGTTCTGTTCTGTATTGCTACATAAAGGCTTATATTTAACAGTTCATTTCAAAAAGATCCTATTACCATTTAATACGAAATACAAGTTAACCCGTTTCTTCATTAAAAAAACATTTGCACAAGCCTTGGTGACATTTTAAACCCGACAATCAGAACTAATCATATATTCAGTTTTTCTTACAGATTTGTTCAGTCTAACAGAAGTTGGGCCTTGTAATATTAAATTCATAATTTAAGGTCCAGATAAGGGGAATCCATTATCAATTTGACTTAAAAGACAAATATTTATTTCCCTTTATCTCCAAGCAAACCATACAATATTGGAACTCATTGTTATGGTTACCTTGAGACTACTTCAGTAACAACAGCAATTAAACGTGAAATTAAGTATCTGCAATATATAACAAATATTCCCCCATCATCCAGAATCAAAACAATGTCAAATGTCAATATGGTATGGAGATCAAACAGGGGAAGTAATCCTGACATAGCTAACTAACTGGATCTGCATCCACAACTTCTATCTGAATATATCCACTGACAAATGCGTAAGACACCAACACGGCAGCAGCAAACACACAAGCTAAAATCATGTTATCGACCCTTGTTAGGAAACTCAACATCCTCAGCTTCCTTTTCTTTCCGCTTCTGTTTTTCTTTCTGTTTTGCTTCTAGTTCTGGAATTATTTAGGTTAGAAAAAGAACAAGCTCTAGATTAAGTTGGATAAGAAAAGTCAGAAATCAGTATAAACTGCTCTCTTATGATTTGCATAAAGCTATGTGTAGCAGCAGTATTCTGCCACTGACTCCAAAAGTAATGGACAAATGTCACACCAAGCATAAAAAGGGTCATTTCCAATATAAAGCGGACTAAGACATTAGTACAGCACTAAAATAAAACAATTAGACAAGGTTAATGTTAGCCTTATTAATTACTGAATTCTTCCATTTAATTTCCTAGTGAAGAAGGATGAGAGAAAAAAGAGTGCTAATTTCTTTGGAGATGGATTCTGTTTAGGTTTAGTTGCCCCAGTCCCTGATCAGACTAAAATTTCAGACATTTATACACACAAAAAAAGATTTACCCCACCCCACCACATTTTCATGCATAAAAGTTGGCCTTAACTACAATACGTCAATAAGAAAACTGTGTTAAGTCTGCTAATAAATATTGGAAATGTCTGGGTCTAGTGCACAGTGGTCTAATTTTTTCCGAAACAAATGAAACATATAAGACTGCAACTCAAAACAGTCACAAGTAATTAAACAACTAACCAATCAAGTTATTACTTATTACTACTAAAGGCTCATCTAATTAAAAAACCTATGACATAAACTGACACTAATTTTGATCTGATTAAAATAAGTACACAATCTGCATCAAACAATTTAACAAATTCCTAACAAGCTTTGTTTAATATCCATGGTTGATTACGTCAGAAATAAAGCTTATAATTTATAAATCATTGTATCAACTCCAATGTTCATGTTGCTAAATATCAATTAAAAGATACATTTACTACAAAAGTATTTGAAACATTTATTCCTGCCTGACTTAAGGAAAAAAATTCCCTGAGTATTCGACTGGTGTTAAAACAGATGTTTTCACAGAATGATCGGAGATGTGTGGTCAGTCTGTCTCACATACATTAGGGCCTTGAGCAGGGCACTGCAACAAAACCAAACACCAAGACATCTAGGGATGAAGGGCTGTCAAGGTGATGTGGAAGAACACATGTTTGCAGACTGTATATAACACCTCGGTAAGAATATTTCAATAATAATAAGAAAGTGTTCAATTAAAAAAGACAAGCTAAAAGGTATTATTATCAAGTCAAGACTTGGAACTTTTGCTTTCATTAAAGCTGAAGAAAAACAGTTTATTTCTGCATTTTATATAACCGTCAAACTATCATAGGCCAAAACTGTAGCTTCTAAACTTTCTAGTTAATGATTTATTTTAAAACATCGGTAATTTTACAAGATTTAAATTCATGTTCTGCGTTGTTAAAACAACAGTTTAACTGTTTGTAATTTTATTTAATATTTGCATTTGCTTTAATGAATATAGTTTAATACAAAAATAAATATATTTTCATTTTTCAAGATGTCACACGATTTATCAGGGCACCAGCAAAAGAGGGGTCTATTACAACCTGGTTTCTTAAAGCCACCCATTAGTTCAAAATTACCAAAAAAGGAGATAAAACCTTTTACAAGCGAAATATAGCTCTCCATTTGAAGATGTTCAAATTTTGAGCATAGTAGAACGTAAATAAGACCCCGATTGCCATCGATATAAATCCCAATATTTGTTTGTGGTGGAAGTCTTCTAACATTGTACGAATCATAATCGCATACGATCGACGAGCCCATGAAAATCCCGATATTCTCGCCACATGATTTCTAGACCCTGTAAGTGGGTTTTAATATAAAACTTCTTGATGATAAGTACAAGTACCAAAAACATAGTGTTAATATGAGTATGTTGGAATATATTGATCTTTAAATTTAGATTAACTCTTCTTTTCAGGAGCCCTGCTTTATAAATACAACTTTCCAATATTTCAATGAATTACCAATATTTGTGTTTTGATATACTGTTATGACAAACTCCAATAAATGACATCACTAACAACCTTTAGATGTCCACATTTTTCAAATGAAAGAATTGTTTAGTCCCTTGTGGTGAAGAATTTTTTTACATACAGTACATTACAACCACACCACTAAAGTGACCACGTCCCTTTTAAGTTATTTTTGGTAAGTACAAACTATTTGGCTTCTTTATTCAATGAGAAACCTGACCACAATAGCTGGCAAGCAGTTAATTCAGCATAACAACCAGTTCTACTAGAACATATTGTGTATTTCTTATCTAAACACTGACCTGAATTGCGAAAATCTTGACCAGAACAAGAAGTCTATCATGGTGTGATCTGCACTCACTAATTAGCAAAAAATATGCCCTCCAGTGTGTTTTGAATTTCTAACCTAGGACAACGGGTCACACGAGGTCATAATCTTAGTCAATAAGGCACTGACTGATCGGTACAGAGAAACATTTAAGCGCTTAACGATTAGGATCACTGGAAGAATAAAAAAAAAACAATTAACTTGTCTGCAAAACTTTTGATTGCTAGCATTCGTGTGACATTTATATCAAATTGTGCGCTTATATGTTGTTTATCTAGTACATAAATGTACATGTCAGTAGTTCCAATTAAAAATGAAATGAGAAAGTCAAAGATGGTTGGATCTTTTTATCCATAGTCTTGACTAAGTCTTTGGCAGTCTAGGTCCAAAAAGTTAAAAATCTGTGATTGGTCTTTGGCAGCATAGGGCTAAAATAGGCAAAAGTATCCTTTTTGCACTCCTCCTTGTAGCGGTTGGCAGTGGGGCACAGTCCTGAACACCTCAGAGGCGCTGAAGAGTGCTCCTAGTTCAGGAAAGCACAGAAGCTTTTTCTCCTGGAGTCTGGCAAGCATGCGGAGTCTGGGTCTGAAAAGTGAAAGAAATGCGTTTGGACGTAGTCTCCATCAGCATAGGTCTAAAATAGACAAAAGTAGCCTTTTCACACCCCTTCTTGAGGTGAAACCTATCAGAGGCACAGAAGAGTGCTTCTCAGTCTGGAAGGCGCGGAAGTTTGGGTCCAAGTGAACAAATGCATTTGGGCTTAGTCTCTGGCAGCATAGGGCTAAAATAGGCAAAAGTAGCTTTTACCCACCCCTTCTTGAGGGGGTTGCCATTGGGGCTCGGTCCTGAAACCTCTCAAAGGTGCAGAAAAGTGCTCCTAGATCAGGAAAGGGTGGAAGTTTTCACTCTGGAGTCTGGGTCCGAAAAGGGAAAAACTTGCGTTTGGACTTAGTCGCTGGCAGCATAGGGCTAAAATAGGCAAAAGTAGCCTTTTCGCGCCCCTTCTTGACGAGGGTGCAGTTGGGCCTCGATCCTGAAACCTATCAGAGGCAGAGAAGTGTGCTCCTAGTTCCGAAAAGCGCGGAAGCTTTCATTTCTGGAGTCTGGCAAGCATGCGTAGTCTGGGTCCAAAAAGTAAAAAAAATGCGTTTGGGCTTTGTCTCTTGGAGCTATTGCTCTTGGAGCATGGGTCCGAAAAGTGAAAAAAAATGCGTTTGGACTTAGTCTGTGTCAGCATAAGGCCAAAAATAGGTAAAAGTAGCATTTTTACTCCTTTTCCAGATATCAGGGCAGGCTGGCGGAGAAGGACTGGTTGGGGCCTGCCATGATCTATAACTTGGAGATGGTTCCAGCGTTAAGGTGCCGTGGGTACCCCCCATTCTTATACTTTACACAGCTATTGAAGGTAAAGGCCCTTATGAGGCTTGTCAAGATGTTTCAAACTATCACCGATATCACTACAGGTCCGACCTATCTTCAACAGCCCATAGATAACAGGGATAGAAGTTTGAAGATCGGTCTGGGGTCAGTCACATACACGGTTGGCTGGTACAACGTTATGAACGCAGAGTATGTAACCTCATCCAATGAGATAACCTATGTGCCCCGGGCCTTAGGACCTTTCAGCAGCTGCAAGAATATCTCAGAGCCTCACGGAGCGGACTAACCCCAAATCTTAATGAAACTACCGGAATACTCAATCCCGATGTTCATTCTTCGAACCGGTTCGTTCGAATCTCAAAAGGGTTGCAGTAGCTTCTAGGCTTCGAACAGTACCGTCGTTCCTTCTAATCAGGGGTAGGTGACCTAGGGGACCGTCCTGTAAATTTCAGTTCTTAAAGTCCTTAAAGGCAGAATTCCTCCTGAAAAATGGTGAAACGGCAAGGGGAGGTCACATCAATCTTATCAATCACCAGATAGTGAATTTGGATCTTCCAGTTCATTCAAACGATGCTGCAAACAAAACATACGTTAACAGGTTAATTCCCGAGCCCATAATTGCCATTGTGGCGGAGGAGCGCGGGCCCTTAAATGGTCGTTCGGATCAAACTCAGACGGTAATAGCCATAGTAAAGTTGGCCACGTCATGATAAAAATGAAAGATACTGGCTATGTCTTTGTCTGCAGCTCAACGTAATGGAACCTCAGAATAGAGGGTGTGTCTAGGCGTTATAGTAGGTGGAACGTATCAAGACAGTTATGATATAACTAGGAATCCAGGCTATTATTCTGATGAAATTTTTTTCTAACAACCACTAGAAGTTAAAAAGGTGATATTATCATCTTTCAGACACGGAACTTGAGTCGGACTAATGCTTCAGGAGTGGTTGCTCTGCTCATTGAACTAGAGATGTGAGGGGGTAACAAATCGAACCGAGACATGAAAGACGGAGAGATTCCAACAGCCCCACCAATATATCCTACCCTGCCAACTGAGAGTGATTGACA